>VMOF01000388.1:38866881-38931533 GCA_011764245.1 Trialeurodes vaporariorum
AAAAAAAAACCCAAAAAAATTGCCGCAAAAAAATATGAAGTTGATGTTTTCCTTAAAAAACACCAAAACGCGGGAGAAATAAGAGAATAAATTATTATTTACTTCTTTACTGTTATTCTATAGCATATTCCTCAGTCATCTGCGCTTATTTACTAACATTACATTGCGCGTGTTTTCTTTTCAAAGAAACATCATGCGCCGTGATCAGTATGCAAAACAATCACTACGGCTCCTAAAAAATTGTAGATGGCCCCTATTAAGCAAACGTGCCGGTCAAGTGGCTCCCAAAACTGAAAAAGGAAGCAGCAACACTGAATTGAAGAAGATTACCCACCCTAAATTACCATTCAAAGGTTTGACGATAACCAATTCCTTAGTTACTGTGTAACTGGATTACACCCCCAACTGCCCAACTCTGGTGTAAACTTCGATTTTATGAATGCTCATTAACGTATGGTGTAAGGAAGATTCTCAGAATATCAGGAAATTTTTTGGGATGCGAAAGAAAAATTTTCGAGTCACCGCTTCAACATGCATGCACTTTGTCTCGCTTAGGAGGAAGTAGAAATTTTGTTTCACTCTTGTGAAGAACTTTTCTTCAAAACGAGAGAAAGAAAGATACGTATGAAAAAGAGAAAACAAATTTTGCTGAATACCATAATCGTTGAGAGGAGTTTTCCTTTATCTGTCCCTCAACAATCCTCATAATTAAGCTTTTCTTTTGTAGGAATCATTTCTTGTTACTTGATGCCTCCGCAGTGGTGACATGTACAACTGGGCAACGCTGTATTTCGTCAATTTCAACCCATAAAAAAGGTTAAACTGTTGGGGTGCATTTTGCATTCCCTCGAAACAACATTTTATATGGGTTTGATGTCAACGGATCAAATGCAGCATTGCCAGAGTTTGCTTGCCATGCCACTGCGACTGTGTTTCTGAAGTTGTAACTTCATTATCTTTCCAACAGCTTAGAATTTCATCAATGCAATAACGACTCTCGTTCAGAATCAACTGGAGAATATCTTTTTTCAATTTAAGATTTTTCCATCGGGAGTCAACTCCCATGTGGCAATGCAGGCGGGTTCTTTAGAAGTTTCTCCCAATTTTTCCACCTCAATCCTCTAGAATGAAAGGCTCTCTGTTTATAACGGACTAATTTTAGCTTTTGAATTGCAGTCGCAAGAAAATTCTGCAGTCATCAACTTTCTCATTGATAATGAATTTATGTCACTGATAATTCTTATCTTAGGTTGAGTCATGCTAGTAAACATGTGCATTGATTAAGTTCTATGGAAAGCTTGAATCAAAATATTTGTGTTGCTCCAATTTATCCACGAGCTCATGATTTTGAAGGGGTTTACCCCTCTTCACAGTTCCCATGACTTTTTTCAATTTTTTACTGGTTTCCTAGTGATTTTGTGGCTCTACTCTGTATTAAGATAAGTGACCAAAAAAACTGTCAGCTGCAATATAAAGGGAAAGTTTTTTTTTTTTTTTTTTTTTTTTTATTTATTACAATACACAAATTAAAGTATTTGTATTACAATTTCAGACTATGTAGTCTTTAAAATTTTACATTTAGTTCAACTTATACTAACTAAAATATAAGTATGACACATATATACATCCATTTTAAGACAGAGAGAGAGAGAGAGAGAGAGAGAGATTTCGTCATTCGCATATTAAATATAGCAAATTTAAAGAACTGTGAATCAGAATTACAAAAGAGAGAGAGAGAGAAAAAAAATAGAATAATAGAAATATAAGCCGGATTTAAAAAAGAAAAGTGATGGTGGTAAATTAGCATAGAAAAATGGTAAAAGCTGAAAACGGAAAATTAGAAAATGGTACAAAAATGGGCAAAAGAAGATGGTACAAAAATGGGCAAAAATACCTAACATGTATATCTAATGAAAGTAAAAAAGGTTAGTATTTTTTACTTTAAATTTATTGAAATGGAAAGTCCCTGGCGGTTAGAGTTGGCCAGGACTTCCTTTAAAATTTTGAGAAAGTGGGGGGTCGAAAGCTCATGAGTCTTCCTCCTTTTTAGTCGTCTTACATCTCCCACCCAGTCCAAAAGCCTAAGGGCCAATGGGTTTGGATGGAGGTGCAAGCGCTCTTCATACCGGTTGTACATTCTGGATACGAACAACTCTAAGCTTTCAATCCCGAGTTCAGCCCTGATATCGCTGTTCCTCTCATACCATCTCGCATTCGCGATTTGTCTCAACAAAAGGTTCTGTACGACTTCTATCCTATGAACGTTGCTCTTGGCAGAACACGCCCACAACTGGCACCCATAAGCCCAAATGGGCCTTATCATGGATTTGTATAAGAGTATTTTGTTACTCAGCCTTAATTTCGAGCGGCGTCCAATTAGCCATAACATTTTTCTATTTTTCAGATTAATTTGTTCCTTCTTTGTTATAATGTGATCTTTCCATTTTAACTTTGAATCCATGATAAGGCCCAGGTACCTTGCTTTCATGGAATGGGGAATGATATCCCCGTTTAAAACTAGCGGAGAGTGGACGTAAGTTCTGTTGGTAAAAACAACATTCTCAGATTTGGTCGCATTCACCTTTGAACGGTCATGAGAGGTCCATTCCTGGACGTCCAGCATGCTTTCTTGTAACAAGTGAACAGTACGTCCATAATTTTGAGCCGAAGCCACGTAAACAGTATCGTCGGCAAAAACTCCAACTCTACAGCCTTTACGTGGCCTCGGTAGGTCCGAAGTGTACAGGCTGTACAAAATGGGCGAGAGAACCGAGCCTTGAGGAACTCCGGCTCTGATTGGACGAAAATCAGAGTAGGAGTCCTCAAATCTCACTCAAAAAAATCGGTTAGAGACATACGATGATAGTATCTTAACATGGTTTCCCGGAAGCATTTTAGACAATTTGTAGATTAATCTTTCGTGCCATACACGATCAAAAGCCTGCGACACATCCAGGAAAACAGCGTTACAGAAGCCTCCCCCCTCCAGGGCAGCTTCCACAATGGAAGAAATTCTGTGGAGCTGCTCCAGAGTCCCATGTTTGGCTCTGAATCCGAATTGTTCATCGATGACAAGTTTTTTATCACCGATGATCCTGTTTAATCGTTTAATGTACAATTTTTCAAATAATTTGCCAATGATGGGTAAAAGCGATATAGGCCTGTATGAACTCGGTTCCGCTGGGGGCTTTCCGGGTTTTAAAAGTACAATTACCTCAGCCTTTTTCCAATGACTGGGTACATGCTCTAGAATTAAAACTGAATTAAAAATTTTAATCAATAATCTTAAAGCTAAGGCTGGAAGCTGCTTGATTACAGCTCCTGAAATCAGGTCGAAACCTGGGGCCTTCTTCACTTTAGTTTTATATTTAATTTCCTCGAAAAGTTCATCATAGGTAAATTTTGAAATTTTCACTTTTGACAACAAATTAATATTTTTATTTTCTTGATGCAAGTGAGTTAAAAGGTCATCGTCGTCACATGGATTCGGTTGAAACGTATTTTCTAGGTGATTGGCGATAACTTCTGCTTTATCTTGACTATTGTTGGCATACCCGTCATCGGACTTACGTATCGGAAAACTAAGCTGGGCAGGTCGCTTCAAGTATTTTGTAGCCTTCCATAAGCTATAGTCATCAATTTCCCTAGCCCCTAGGCTTGCTATGAATCTCTCAAATTTATTGTTCCTGAATTCACTCAGTCTGTTTTTAACTACGTTATTCAATCTATTATACTCCCTTTTATCTTTTCCCAGTCTCGTTCTTACCATTATTTTCCTTGCTCTCCTTTTAATTCTAATCAAGTCGACCAGATCATATGGAAGACAACAAAACCTGATACCCTGGGTGGCGACTGGAGTGCATGCTTTAGCAGCGTCTTGGATCAACTTAACGAGTAAATCATTTTGATTTTCGAGATCTTCGATACTGTTAATATGTACTTTTAAAATTTATTTTTTCATTCAATACAGATCTAAATTTTTCCCAGTCTGTTTTGTGAGAAGTAAGACTAGGAGTTTTCTTCATTAATACTGGGGTAGTAAAAATGGTTAATGTTACGGGTGAATGGTCAATTTTAACATCCAAGGTGTCACAAGCAACTCTTTGTTCCAAGGGAATATTATTATACACAAAAAAGTCAATTACATCGGGTTGTTTATTACTATTTAAAGGGGGATAATATGTAGGTTTACCGGGCGTAATGAAATTGCCATTAATTTCATTGACAGCCTCCTCTAAATTACTTCCTTTAATATTAGTGAGTCTGGAAGCCCATCTCACGTTTTTACAATTCCAATCGCCACCGATAAGGAAGCGATTACCCAATTTTTCAAGCAAGCTCGTGTATTCATCTTTTGTAATCCGATAACGGGGCGGCGAGTAAATAGAGGCAATATTAAAGGCCCCAAGGTCCGTCCCGATTTCGACAGTAACAATTTGAAATAACTCACTCTCGATTATATTAATAAGCGAGTGCCTCAAATTTTGTTTTACGACTACCGCAGAGCCCCCCCGCGAGTTATTAGACGGGTGCTTGGAGTTATAGGTTTTGTAGCCTTCGAAAATCCAGCACTTGTCCTTAGTGAAATGCGTTTCCGAAATTAGAGCAATATCGATGTTTAATTTTTTTAGCGTAACACTAAATTCAAGTGCTTTCGTTTCGGTAAGACCTCCAGCATTCCATGCAATAACATTCATAGATGCAGAGATAGAATTATCCATCTTGATCAACAAAAAACAATTCTTCGAAACGGGCGAGACGCTCGTTTAATTTTTGATCATGACTCTTTGTGACTCGATTGTTTTCAAAAACTGCTTAGTGACGTCATCTTGCGATGGCGAGGCTTTCGGCTCGTTGATAACAGTTTGGGCGTATGATCTGCCTTGCTGTTGGGTACTGACTTTTGTTTCTTGATTTTTCCCCTTTCCCTTAGTGGGAAGACGAGGGAAGTTTCCAGAAATTTTGGGATTTTCCTTAATTTTCTTTTTAATAGCGTTAATCCTCTCTGCTTGCATCTCCTTCGCAAAGGGGCATCCGCGGTAATTAGCGGGGTGACCTATAGTCCCGCAATTTGCGCACCTAGGATTTAAAATTCGTTTTGCAAACGGACAATTTTGCGTAATATGCTTAGATGCGCATTTTACGCATCTTGGTTGCTTTCCGCAAGAATTCGCTGTGTGACCAAAAGACTGACAGCGTCTACACTGTATGATTTTATCGGCATGAACTCTAATTGGTTCAATTTTGACGACCATATTACAGATGCCTTTAATTTGATAGATTTTTTCTATGTCCTCCTCGTGATTAAAATCGAGTTGGTGCACCGGAATATGAACTAATTTGGTTTTGGCTTTATAATCCTTATCTTCAATAAATAAGAGGTTTGTATCTGTAGGATCAGCATTATTAGTTTTATCTTGAGCTGACCCAGAAGGGGTAGCTTCTTTGTTTGCCTCAGCGATCGTATTTTTATCTTGATCAACAACCATTTCGTCCAATGTTTGTTGACCTAGATTTTTAGATTTTTTAGATTTGTCCTCAATAATGGGGACTCGTTTCATTAAACAGGTTACTTTATTAATGGCAAAACCTTTACTTTTTAAATCCTCAATAATTTCTTCATTAGGGATTGTAGGGTGAAGCCCCTTACAAATAACTTTAATATCTCTTAGGTTTTTATTTTCATGAGTGTAAAACTGAATTTTACTATTCTCATCATTTTCCTCTTTGAGGGTTTCTAGAATCGATTTAGCTGTTTCATCATTCTTAGGATTTACCTTCCACACATCAGTGGATATAAATCGGATGACGAAATCTTCTCTCTTAACATTTTTCTTTTGTAAAAGAGCAGTTAATTTTAAAAAATCATCCACCCCGATTACTTTAATCGGAGGAGGAGGTAAAATTTTCTTTCCTGCGGAAAAAACTTTATTAGCGGTCTCACCACTCGCCGGAGCCGGAGTTTTGGGGTTGGAATCGACTCCCTCGGTGTTACTGGATGATTGTCCGGTAGACCCATCAGAATCTTGATTCCTCTTCCTCTTCTTCTTATTTTCTTTCGCCGCCGTTTTATGCGCCGCATTACGCTTGGTCTGGAACTCAGGGTCCGAGTTATAACCAGCCCATTCACCTGAGGAAAACTCGTCGTTCGTTGTTTCCACATCAGTAGACAATTTTTGAATTTTCCCCCGTTGCTGTGGCCTTTCGTTTTATCCCCCCTTTTCCGCCTTATCCGCATTACCGTTGAATAATTTAGTTGCCTTTTTATTGGCGAAGTTATTATTGATAACTTTATCGACTTTCTGTTGTTTGTAATTGACTGAAGGTTCGGGTCTCTGTAACGTTTTACTGCCATTTGCAAGCTTGCCAATGTCAGCCGTTAGTTTGGTTATTTGAGCGTTGAGTTTGCTCACTTCCGTTATCAAGTTTTTATTTTGCTCTTGAAGTTCTCTATTTTGTTGCTTCAAGAACTCCATCATAGGATCTTCTTTTTTATCGGAGGTCTCCATAGGAAGAGACTGTTCACCGTTTCCCCCTGAGGTGATAGCTGGGGGGGGTCTGGGTAACAGCGAACTTTTGTTGAATGGATTGATTTCTTTACTCATATTTGAACTATTTGGCAACACGCGAGTGTTACTGATTTTCCATGTTTCATATCTGAGCTTGAGAAGTCCAAGTTTACCTTTAACTCTGCATCCATTGCAGCCTATGAAAATATCATTGTTAAAGAAGCACAATGACCCGTGTTTACAAATTACCGTTGGATTTTCGTCCGACATACGCTTTCAGCGGCAATAAGAATTGTTTACACTACGCGACCGCGTCTATCGTTGACGCATTTTCACGCGATTCCGATCGGTTCAGAATAGCACTTTGTTGATATTTTCACCACTGGAATTTCACAGAGCGAGCGCCGAAGCGCGTCACTTTATTGATATTTTCACTACTGAATTTTCGCGGAGAGATTGCCGAAACACATCCGTACCGATCGAGAGATCAACAGCGACTGAGGGAAAGAAAAAAAACCAAAGCAAATGTGGTGAAATTTTCACAATTCTCTACAGTAGCAAATTTTTTTATCATGAGTGTCTTTAAGGTCCAAATTTACCTGCGCTATTCAAATTTGTCGAAGTTTTTGAACTTGACTCCTTTTAACGCCAATATTAAAGCGGAAAAGGATCAAAGAGTTAAGGATGAATTTGGAATTTTGCTCAAAATTTTTTGTGAACACTAGTACCATATTGTCATGTGTTCCATCTTCTATTGGATATTTAACATCTCTAAATATTCATCTGATCCAAAAGTCACTGGTCAGGCTGGGTTTCACGGCCTGATCTTTTTGACTCCTGTAGACAAGTGACTCTTGCTTAAGGCATAAGTCTGCTTTATAAAGTTACGTGGGTCAGTTGTGTCGCAAATGTTTTTCTCTATTTTTCCGCTTCTCCCAATAGAGTCGTGGGTTTACCCTGGATTTTACTCACTGCGAAGTTTAATCATAATTCTGTGTGTGATTGGTGTGAAATCAATACAAGTCAAAAGGTTTGTAAACGAGGGCTGGTTTTCAAGAAATTTTTGTGTTTTGCTTTGTTGCCTTCGTTCGGTTATTGTATTGGAAGGTTGAAAAACTTGAATACTAAGTTTTTGATGTTATTTTTCAGCTGTCTGCGGAAAATCAACAGCAGTTGAAAGAACGCGTCTTACAACTAGTTCAGTCGGAAGAATCAGATGCCATCATGAAGAAGGTGTGTGATATTGTCGCTGAACTAGCTCGCAATTTAGTCGATGATGATGGCAACAACTCCTGGCCAGAGTTTCTGGTGTTTTTATTCTCATCTGCCAATTCAAGTCTACCGCGGATGAAAGAAGCTGCTTTGCGAATTTTTGCGTGAGTATATTCTCGGTTAACCCCAATCCCAATCTTGATGGTGAAGCAAGCTCAATCAAACTGTAAATCCTAAAACAAGTGTCAAAAATTTCAGAAATTCTAGAATTACTGATCAGGAGGGAGTTCCATTCCTTTAGCCTGAAATGAGACATTGAATCTTGAACCTTAGAGAAATAACCGCAAGTTTGAAGCAATGATTGTGACAGTTGAGCCAACTTTTCCAACTTTTTAAGTATTATCAGTGAGTAATGCTGACTGAATCAAAGCAATGTTGCTCCCTTTTTGTTGTAATAGTCTCTCTTCAAGTCTTTCTGAAAATGGACTTAATTTATTGTTGTTGTTGTTGTCGTCATTGTCGCAAACAGCGTTTTGAATTGCTTCTTAGTTTCAATCAAAACTCAACCATTTTGTGGATTAAATCCTTCCAGACTTTTAATTTAATAGTAATCTTTCGTTGTAAAGGACATGGCATGTTTCTTATGGCGCGTAGACCACACTCAAGGTGTATTTGTTCTTTGCAGCAATCGAATCTAGAGACCATTCTAAGCAAAAGTTATGACGGGCCCAAAAAAGTCCATGTTCAGTTTAGCCGCTATATAAGTTTAAAGTTGGATCAGAACACTTATTTGAACTTGTTTTAGAGCATACTGTAGCCAAGGGAGCAAGCTCATGCCAAAGGGTCGATATACCTGCTACTCGACCGACGATCCAAACTCAGATTTCAAGCCTTCTATCCCCTCTTTCCCTTATCATGCGTTCTTCTCTTTCTTTTCTCTCTCTTTCTTGCCTTCATCAACCCATGCTTACCTATTGCACTTCCTGCGCACTCCCCCAAACCATACTCATTCATCCAAGATAGAAAATCGGACTCACAACTAATTAAACTTATAGTCTTGTGCATTTAGATAGTAAACAAGCTGAACAAAAAGGGAAAGGGAAAGTACGGAAATCTAGAAAATTTAATTGATCATCTGTGACGTAGTCATCATCCTCCTCTCTGCTAAAATCGCCCCAGATTTTCGCATCATTTTTTTTTCTCATTTCGTCTTTCCTTGTAAAGGTCACGTTGCGTTCCTCGTGACTCTTCTCTCATTTGTTTTTAGAGCCTATTAGTTTTACTGTGATTTTCGTGATTGTACTTATCAGGTTTGTAATGTTCGGAAATTTTTGCATCAGCCGTATGGCATGATCAAGGAATCCGCCAATAGCAAGCTTGATCAAGGGATCACGAGAATCCCATTAGGGCTAATAAGGTCACGGAATTGAGGAGAGAAGAGTGATGAGAAACTTTTGGGCTTGCAGTCTTAAAAAAACTCAGGGTAAGAGAGTCATGAGAATTGGGCTCTCTTAGCTCTTTAAATATAAACCAAACCCCCGGGGAATAAATGAGTTAATATATTTGACAAAATAACACAAGTGAAACTTAAATTTTTTTTTTATTGTATTGTTTTTTTCTTTTTATCCATTGTTGTTATCTTTGTGCAAATCAGTTTTTAATAGTGTTGTGTTTTTTTTTTTTTTTCTCTTCTTTCGGATTCCTGTTTTTTCTTGATGAGGAGCCGATAGATACCATGTTCAACCTGGAAGGCAGAGAGGAATAATTTCATATTAATAAAAGTACCTGAGCCCTCGGCGGTGGCTCTTAGTTCCGTCTTTTTTTAAATCTTTGTTTTCTTTCCGTTTATTGTCCTTTCTCCCTCTCGTAAAAATATTCATTTTTTATTTAAATTCAGTTGCTCTCCCCACGCTATTGCATCACTATCACGCACGTAACACATCACAAAAGTATTTACTGTCAGTTGAGGATGGCGAAACAAATTATGGGTCTAATGGGAGTAAGAGAGTGCGAAAAAAACAACAAAAGAACGTATTTATTGTAGCAGACGGGGCCAAACAACCGTTCTGAGAGCTCACTCACTCCGCTAAGTATTCTCTAAAACAAGTTCACAAAGTATTCTGATCCAACTTTCAAACTGAAATAGCGGCTAAACTTGACATGGGAGTTTTTTGGGCCCATGAGAACTTATGCGTCTCTAGATTCAATTTCTGCTAACAAAAATTGCACCTTGAGTATGGTCCACGTGCCATAAGGAACGTGCCATGTCCTTTCATGGGTATATTCTCAAAGAATAAAATCTGGAGAATTTAAAATCATTAAGCTTGACTAATCCCAAAATTCTTATAATTTCAGGCAAGTACCTGGATTTTTTGGAAACCAGCAGCCCAACTACCTAGATGTAATAAAGCAAATGCTAAATCAGTCTCTGTGTGATCAGACGTATCAGGTTAGATTTCAAGCAGTTAGAGCTTTGTGCGCTTTCATCACATTGCACGAAGAGTCGGCAGATATTCAGAAGTATTTATCAGATTTGCTCCCAGCTGCTATCCATGTGGTTGCTGAGTCTTGTGAGAAGGAAGATGACGATTCACTCATGAAAGCTTTAGTTGACCTCTGTGAAACAGTGCCGAAATTTTTACGTCCTCAACTGGAAGCTGTTGTTCAGCTGTGTATTAAAGTTAGTATCCTTTGAAATATGTTGTTCATTTTCCTTATCCTGTCCTAAATTATTCGTGCCCCTTATTTTTTCTTCTAATTTTCTCTCCATTTAAGGTAAGGACAGTATGCAAAGGGTGTCTTAAAAGTACCCGGACTGATGCTGCCTTTTAAAAAGTAAGCAAGCCATCAATCTGGTATTAGTTTCATTTCAAAGATCAACTCAGTTTTCATCAATGGGTCAGTTGCATGCATTTTTTTAAATTCATTTTCGTAAACTAGGGGAAAAATAAAAGGACACGTATTTCTTCTTTTATCATTTTGAATATTGGTTCCGCGGATAAAGCTCTGTAAAGTTGTCAAAACTAGTATGTCTAGTGATGTCATGAGGCGTATCTCCCATAAGAAATAATGTATTTTTGCTCGCTTGTAATTTTCTGCGCAGCTCCGGATCTATTGGATGTGGGAACAAGCGTGACTCATTACTATTTCAGCTTGGCTTATATTATCATTTCATGAATACGAATTGCAGAAAATCAGACTCATGCAACTGACCCGTTGAGATCTATATCAGCTCATTTTATCAAAAATTGGTAAAGTTATAACAGTTTTTATGAAGGGAGTAGCAAAATCCCGTACAGGTTTCTACAAAGTATTTATTCTCACCACTGTATCGCTGAACCTACTGTACAGTTGCATTATTTTCACAGAAATACCACTTGGTAACATCAAATAATACTTTAAAACGCTGTAATTTGTTTGCCTGTCTCAAGACGTAACCATACCAAGTAGGCAGACAAGACTTAAAAGACATATTGGCTGACCCTGAAAGGACAACAGGTTTGGAAGCTAGAGTCCGTATATACTACGAGAATTGCGCCTTGTCATCTTCTTTTTCTTCAAAATGAAGAAGAAGCGATTTAATGGAGCCCTCAAGAGGCAAATTGAAAATGGTGGACGGCCATTTGCCTCTGCGCTGTTGCCGCTATTTAACTATTTCTAATCGGTTAGGTTCCGATTCTTGACAGTAACGGTCGTTATTGAAAGAGATAATATTCTCCAGAATACCATTTAAGCAGAGCAAAATTTATCGATTAATACCGCGGTCACTGTTACTGTAAATGTGTTGTAAAAATGAGTTCACAAAAAGTAAACAAACTCTCCGTCATTTGCATTTGCCTCTTGGGGCTTTCTTGTCAGCCTAAATCTGAGAGCCAATCAGAAACGGATTCCGACATGGCGCAACTCTCATTATATATAGGGACTCTAATAAAAGCTGGGCCAATCTATTCAGAAGAAAAGAAGAAGGTGACTTCTTCAAATTTTATCAGCCCCAAAGAAATGAAAAGCTGAATATTCACAGTGCATTGCAAATGTTAGAAAATCAAAGGATGGTCTCAGAGATATTATATGAAATATTCGTAACTAAGCTTTTTTATGAATATTTGTTACAGGTGTTTTCTGATGAGCTAAGAGGAGATGACTATAGACATTTAGCCCTAGAAATTTTTGTAACATTGAGTGAAACGGCTCCAGCAATGATGCGGAAGTTGGCCGGTAAATACATTCCAGTCGTTGTTCCTCAGATTTTGAAAATGATGACTGACATTGACGATGAGCCTGATTGGACAGCTCAGGATGAGATTGCTGATGATGATGCTGATAAGTGAGTATTCTGTCGCTGTTATAGTTGACCAATCTAATGGGTCTGTGACGTACTTTTGCTATAGCAGTATGGCTCATCAATCTTGAGGTATAACTCCTCAAAAGTGACGATGTGGACATTGAAAACTATTAAAATCTACACATTAATTCAGGAAATGAATGTATATTAACCCTTTGCGGTCGTGTGTTGGGTCAGGCCCGACATCGTAAAATTCCCGTTCTGGTCGCTTGTCGGGGCTCACCCAACATGACATAAAAGTTTCGCTCTGTTGAGTCTCGTATCGGGCCAGCCCGACAACTTCAGCGCATGCTGCGCTCTATGAGTCTTCTCGGGAACTTCTAGCAGTTTCATTCTCGCATAGCGGGGAGGTTACCCACAGCGCTAGCAGCGCGCAGCCCGGCATGACAATGAACAATAACCTCTTTCTTTTTTTTTAACTACAACCTGATAAGAGTGCAAGTGGAAAAAAAAATGAGACTGCAAAGGGTTAATGCTTTTATTTTAACAACCTGCGCTACACTACACACTATTTTCACCGACATACCTTCACATACGTCCACAGGTTGTATGTTTCATTGTAGATACATACAATTCTTGTATTATTTTCTAATCTTCTGCACACCAAAAAAAACCAGACAGTGAAAGCAGCCAATATTTTATGCATTTAAACTGAAAACGTAGCATTTTTGGTTATGATGATGTAAACGTTTAAGCAAGGTGGGTCAGTCCACACAGTAGTACGACGGTAAAAACAGTTAGTAGTGAAGCGCGGGTTATTTAAAATGGAAGTATTAAAAAGTGACTTTTGAAAGTTTTCTATGCATGCATCATTATTTTTACCGAATTCTAAATTCTAAAATCAATGTGCCGTATTCTTGTAGCAAAAGTAAAAAACAGACCCATTGTGTCGCTCTGCTGGATTTCAATTGCTAAAAGTTGAAACAATGTATCAACCAGGGGTGCATGTTCTTCTCCTCCACATTTTACACACAAACCAGAATTGCTTCCGCAATCTGAGATACCCCGGCTTCCACATTGATGACCTTTTTGCAAAGCACTTCAACAATAAATTGATGACCTTTTTGTTAAAAGAGTCTCAAAAATCCATCAGAAATTGAAAGGAGCACGAAAATTTGGGGTTTTCCCAAGATGATTTTCATTATTTTTTTTTTTATTTTTTTTTTTTTAATTTTGGAAGAGCATCCACAATTTTCAGTGGGCTCCCACAATTTTCACGCGATCCTAGGATCGCGTGATCGTGAATATTCTGCACCCCTGGTATCAACATGTTCAGAGATTTTAAAGGGAAGGTACACTCAAAACCAATGTATCAACATGTTCGGAGATTTTAAAGGGGAAGTATACTCAAAACAAAAGTTTGTATTTTCACGATAATTGGTGCTACTTGTAGCCAGGGGCGCAGAAAATCCTCAATCGTGCGATTGTATGATCGTTTGGAAACTGTGGACTCTGTCTGAAAGAACATCAGGTTTTTTATTTTTTTTTTTATTTTTGACCCACCAAATATTCCAAATCATTCAAAGAAAAGAGACATATATGGGTGCTGTGGAGGAGGCAATACCCCAACTTGCGCAATCCTGGAGAGATAATATTTTCACTTGCTCGCTGTGTCAAGCACGCTAAAAAAAAATGTCAAAATTGTGAAGTTAAAGCTCCATGTGTGTGAAAATTGTGGAGGCGAAAAAGATTATGCACCCCTGTTTTTAGCTAATTCTCATTTCCTAGACTAAATCACATTTGTTGACTGTAACTGAAATTGGGTTTTCTCTGCACCTATCTGTTGATTAAATTCTCTTGCTTGACTTTGCGTAACTACGGTCTGAGTATCCTCCACTGCTCAAATTTTTGTGGATCTAATCATTCCTAATATGAGTGTTTACATTATGTCACTATTTTAAATTTCTGATCTTAAAATGCAGGTTAAACTTAACTCAGGCTCTTTCAATATTCAATTGATGATTGTTGTAGATTTTGCTGCATATTTTATCTTGCTGATTAATGATAACTTTTTTTCTGGCTCTTTTCAACAGCAATAATGTCATTGCAGAATCTGCTCTAGATCGTCTCGCTTGCGGACTTGGTGGTAAAACCATGTTACCTCATATTGTTTCAAATATTCCTACCATGTTGTCCAATCCAGATTGGAAATACCGGTAAGACAATCAGTATATTTGAGCTATTATTCATCTAACAATTTTACTTTTTATGTAATTAGTTGAGTTGATTTGATGATTTCCTTATGAACAAGGCAAATGGTCCAAATTAGAAAGTTACAAGTTTTTTGAGTGCAGATGGTAAAACAACAAAAAACAAACAAAACATCAAAACACAGTGACTCTCTGTTATCTCCTGTGTTTTCACTTTACTGTTTAGCTGCCTTTTTGTTTCTGTAATCTGAAGTACTGGAATAGAAGGAGGGTTCTGATATTTACAGATCTGATATTTTTACTCTTGAGATCAATGTTTTTCCCTTTGAAAATTCAGGTAGCCCATAAGCTTTCCGAAGAAAAATCTATCTTGGCAACTTTACGGCTGCAGCGAAAACATTAGTGTTTTTCTACTCCTGACCAATCAGGTTGCTGTATTTGCGGTTTGAAGCTGATTTTTTAATGAAAGCCATTGAACTAACTTTCAAGTCTATACTTTTCTGTGACAACCTGTAAAACAAAAGTACCTTACACATATAGGGGAGAAAAACAGATTTTCTCTTTTGCGCACCGTAATTTTATTGCAACTTGAGCCTTCATTGCTTGAAAACAAAGCGTTTTTGGACTATGGCTCATCAATCTTCTTCAGTTTGTTTGGATCTCCCCTATCACCCCCTGAATTTGTAAAGGAAAAATTAGGGACTCTTTTTATGAGAATAAAAAAAAAATTTTTCTTTTTTGATATTTCTTTGCCCTCCATAAATTAAACTTGAATGTGGATTTTATTTTTGAAACTTTCTAGAAATTCCTCCAGGGCATCAAATGTGAAGGTTATAACTTAAAGCAATTTTTAGGTGCTGTCGCGTAGCAAAGCACCTTATGCTATCGTCGCTGTCCGTATGTATGTATGTATGTGACGCTCAACGCTCTCAGTTTGTTCACGCGAAAAGTGGTAGTAAATATTAACCGATTTTCACAAAACTTTGCAGACACGTTTGTCACTACCTTAGGATGAACTGCCAAAAATTTGAAAAGATTTTTTTAAATAAGCTGTTGTTATTTTTCTACCCTAACTTATTTCTTATTTTAAATAAATTATAGACATGCAGCGCTCATGGCTGTCTCTGCTGTTGGAGAAGGTTGCCTGAAACAAATGGAAGCCATGTTACCACAAATCATGGAAGGCATCCTGACATTCTTGACAGACGAGCATCCACGTGTCAGATATGCTGCATGTAATGCCATTGGGCAAATGTCCTCTGATTTCGGACCTAATTTCCAAAAGAAATTCCATGACAAAGTTATTCCAGCTCTCCTAATGATCTTAGATGACGAAGAAAACCCAAGGGTTCAAGCTCATGGAGGTTTGTTGATGTTTTTCTCGCACCTTTTTTTGTATTCCAGCTAGTGGGTTTAAGGGGGAAACTGTTGAAGTCAAAAGAGAGAAAAAGAGGAGAGTTTTACGATAACAATTTCAACCCTACTTTCGCCTTGAGTGAGGGATAGGGTGCATCTGGATGGATGGGAGGTGATGCTGAGAGCAGGGGCTCAAAGGTACCAAGCATTTTTGAGGATGTAGAATTCATAATCGCAAAAAGGTCGCATTAATTGTTTGATATAATAGCCTAAATTTTCGCTCAAAAATGTGCGTAATGCAGTTGAATCAATTTGTTTGAAACCATAGGTCCTGGGATGGCAATCAATAAAAATAAAATATGTTGCTCTTCTAAAACAGTCTATTCGAATTGACAGTATACGGTTTAAGTATTGAAGTCATCCAGCGAAAAAGTTTGTCGAGCTTTCCAAACTGTCTTTACCACTCTGACTTGCCAGGAATAAAGAAATAAGAACACTACCTATAAAAAAAGGGAAAAAAATTGATCAGAAGCAGGGTTAGTCAAAAATTCAGAGAACAGATGTAGTATAATAGATCAAAAATGGCTAAAATTGCACTTTTTCAAAATTGTGGAAAATTGCATGGAAGGGTGGCTTTTTTTTAGCCGGATAGAAGGCTCAAGTACTAGTCACTGACATATATAATTAGGCATAACATTTTCGAAATAATTACTTATTTGTTTTGGACATAGATGTAGACATGCAAAGCCTTTGCCTCGATAGCAAGTTTTGGACAAAACCTAATTATTTGCTTTAGGTCAAAGTTTTTAATCAGGTCTGTCTACTGAGCCGCAAAATTTGGGCAGGAAATGTGTTTACAGGTTTTTGAATTAAATTTTCTGCATTTTTATGATCACGGAAGCTCTGACTTCCAAACTTGTGTGGATTCAGCCACATTAGATCCTGACTTGTGCTTTCAACCACTGAGTGGATGTGAATTATGTCAATCTTTATCTAAATTGAAAATATGGTGGTATAGAGCAGGATTTTACTTAATTCAAATGGGTCAAACGGTGGTGGATCTAGCTGGTTTTGAGCCTATATACCTCTTGTGCCAAATGAGACGTGCCAAAATTCAGGCTACAGTAAAGAAGATTCAGTAACATTTTACGGAAGACTGCCTGATTGAAAATGAAGGAATACCGTATTTACCCACACATAGTGCGCACCTAAAAATCAATTTTTTGTTGAAAAATCGGGGTGCGCACTATATGCGGGGTCTTCGCGAAATCAGCCCCGTAAACAGTCAGTGACGCATGAATACAAACACCAATGCTTTCCTCTGTTCAACTATAGCGGAGCACTCCTGTTATCGCGACAAAAAACTAGTTTCTTATCGGGAACTAGATTGCGTTTGAAATGCGCGCATGCGCGTATACAACTTGTTTTGTTTATTTCTGCTCCCGTAGGCCGGTACGAAATCAGAATGTCTTCCCCTCGCCCGAGACGGGTGGCGCCGGCGCGTCGTGAGGGTGTAGGCGGGGCTACTACAGAGATAACAGGGTGCCGTGCATTATGATGCGTGCTCTGCCTGCAAGCGCTTGCACGCGCCACATTTCACGGGTTGCGGAAGTCGAGGTCACCCGGTTTCTTATCAGAGAGGGGAGGGTTACCTATCTTATCTGCCATCTATTCGTATTGTTACGCAAATTAGGTTTATGTTTTGATTGACAGGTGTTTGATTTATTGCTCTGGTGGGCTGTATTAGTGCGCACTATACGTGGGTTATGGTTTTTTTTTTTTTTTTTTGCTCCAAAATTTAGGGTGCGCACTATACGCGGGGGCGCACTATCTGTGGGTAAATATGGTACTTACACTGATTGAAAATGAAGGAAAACTTACACAGTGATATTTCTTACTGTAGCCAACGGTTAGGAGTTCTAAAAAAGCTTTGACCCAAAAAAATTTCTTCTGTTCTGTGTTTTAGGAGCAGCTTTAGTTAATTTCTGTGAAGAATGTCCGAAAAGGATACTGTCTGAATACTTGAATGGAGTTATGGCCAAATTAGAAGCAGTCCTTCAAATCAAATTGAAGCAACTCATGGAGAAGGGAACGAAATTGGTTTTGGAACAAGTTATTACAACCATCGCATCTGTAGCCGATGCTGCCGAAGATCAGTTCATTGAATACTACGATAAGTTAATGCCATGCTTGAAATACATCATACAGAACGCAAACTCTCCTGAATTGAGGATGTTGAGAGGCAAAGCCATTGAATGTGTCAGTCTTATAGGATTTGCGGTTGGAGCTGATAAATTTGTACCAGACTGTAGTGATATCATGGACATGCTGCTAAAAACGCAGTCAGAAAGTAACGAACCCCTTCCAGACGACGACCCGCAAACATCGTACCTCATTTCTGCTTGGGCAAGAATTTGTAAAATTCTTGGTAAGAGCTTATTTTCATCCTTATCTTGTTAACTGTTGTTAAATGTCTTTTCGAAGGGTTTGGATCTATTAAGGCTAGAGGTGACAAATAAACTGTAAAGTTGTTCTGTAATTGAATTTCCAAGCAGCAGCGGAGCATGCTAATTAGCTGAGACAAACCCCCGACCTTTGCAAGTTGATTATGTTTTCAAGATCAATAGTCCATAGAATCTATTGGACACATAATTTGTCAATTTTGTGAATATGCCTTAGAAACAGAGACAAAAACAGTTAATGTGCGCCAGCATAAATCATTAATACTAGCATTTTTTGTGAGTACATGACCTAATTGAGTTATTTGAAAATGTTCTTGAAGTGAGCAAAGAGTTAAGGATTTGATCTGTATTTCAAAAGAGTCCTGGCAACAATGTTCAAAAATTTGTCCCTGCTTTTTGCATTTTTGGAAATTATCCTTACTCTGTGAAACGTTTTGTTTACATGAGAGAGAGGAGAGAGAGAGAGAGAGTGAGGGGGGATTCTAGAGCACTCTACCTACTTGTGTGCACTAGATACTTCCTTCCAATTCTTGACTCAATCATTCTACCAATGATTAAATTTTTTTGTTGAGGGGAAGGGAGTTGAAAATGTTTATTAATGAATGAGTTTCTTCTGTTCTGTTAATGTAGGTAAACGATTTGAACAGTACTTACCCCTGGTCATTGGGCCAGTTATGAAGACTGCAGGCATGAAGCCTGAAGTTGTATTAGTGGACAATGATGCGATGGATGATATTGGGAATGATGTAGACTGGCAATTCGTGTCTCTAGGTGAACAGAAGAACTTCGGAATACGAACAGCTGGTAAGAAATGGTGTCCAATCAAACACAGTGAAACTCATTTTTAACGAACTCCGCGGGACCGCGAAGTTTGTTCGTTAAAAACGTATTTTTTGGGAAATTTCTGCGAAAAATTACAGAAAATGAGGTAATGAAGGGGTATGCGAAACAATGAAAGAGCGCCGGCGCCGTTGCTTCCTCCTCCTCCTCGCTTTCTTCTTCAGTCGAGGACGGAGCCTCAATCGTAGCCATTAGTGACTCATCGGAGACGGCTTCGCAAGTCTCGACAAGCTCATCCACACTGACGAAATCTTCAAATTGCAGGCAGTCTTCTATTTTCAGTTTCTTGCGCAACTTGTCCCCCTGACAGAAGGACAATGCATGCGTAATCAGAAATAAGCTATAACTTTAGAGTGGCACATCAAGGAACGTTCCGCTGGTTCATTGTTGTCACCTAAGGCGCCGCCATCTTGCCGTAAAAATCGGTCTTGAGGTTAAATTTTGTAGGTCGTTTCCAGTTGTTCCGTAAACAAACTCGGGCATCGCCGGAAACGACGTACAAAATTTAACCTCTGACCTTGGAACCTGCTGTCCAAATTCCGCTTTTTCCTGGGATTCTTTCAACCGTGTGTGGCACAAGGTGGACCAGCCTGCTGCCACTCTAAAGATATAGCTCATTGGTAATCAGTCAATCATCATTTATCTGAGATGAGATGCTCATGATTGTAATGACAGGTGGATGAAGCGCTCCCACACGCCGTGCACTTGACGACCCGCAACCTGCATTACAACGTGATTGATACAATCAACTCGAGAGGGCGCGGGTAATGTAGTTAGACAATTAACAGCATGCACAGAAGAGAGGGTGCATACTGCGTCTTGATTCTTCCGCTCGATTTCTCGCGAATCTGTGAATGCACAGAATAAACACATCAGTTTGTTGTGTTTTATCGGTGGCGAAAGTGCAATTTCGCGCACAGAAATGGTTTAAAATAGCAGGAGAATTTTGCAGTTTTCGGCAAAATTACTTCGTTTAAACCGTTTGATATTATTAGAAATTTTGTTACAAGTGGGATTCGTTACCATTGAAAGCTTATGGGAATTCATGGGACCGTGAAAATAGTTCGTTAAAAGTAAAAATTTGTTATAAACGGGTTTCACTGTAATCCCTTCTGTTATTTTCCTCCTCTTCTTTCCCTAGTTTCCTTTCTTTTTTCAGGGCTGTTTTAGTGTTACCTATGGGTCATTCCAAGCCAAATCAGACCTTTGAAAAACCCGACCCCCTCAGAATTGCATGAAATTTAGGACACTCATTCTATCCACCTAGATGAGTCTAAAACGGATTTTTTCAAATTTTTCTGATCATTTGTCTATTTCATACAAATTTTCAAAGTTGCCGAAATTTGTCAATTTTTTGCCAAGACCGTTACCGTCAAGAGAGCGTATCTCGAGAACCGCTCTTTGTAGAACATTCGTTGTGGTCTCATTGAAAAGGTCATTTAAATAGCTTTCTAATATTGTGTAAAAACCTTGAGAAAAATTTGAAAATTTTGCTGAAATTTTTGTTTTAAATTTTAAAATTTGAATATCTCAAAATCGGCCGCTTTTTAAATTGTAAAAAAAATCAGGAAACACGGAGCATACCTTGAAGAAGACACCATAAAAATTTCAGCTTGGGACGCCGATGGGATCGTGAGTTATAATTTTTTTTGTGAGCTTGCCTCCACGGATTTGACGAATCGAGCGGCCTGCAGCTCGGTGCGGTACCCGAGGTTGCCACGCGGACTTGTCGTCTCGCCGTTCAAGTCAGCCGTGCGGCTGACTCCGACGTGGCAATCTCGGATACCGCACCGAGCCGTTGGCTGCTTGACTCGTCAAATCCGTGGAGGCAAGCTCACAAAAAAAGTCATAACTCACTATCCCATCGGCGTCCCAAGCTGAAATTTTTATGGCGTCTTTTTCAAGGTATGCTCCGTGTTTCCTGATTTTTTTTACAATTTAAAAAGTGGCTGATTTTGAGATATTCAAATTTTAAAATTTAAAACAAGAATTGCAGCAAAATTTTAAAAAAAAAATTTTAAGGTTGTTACACATAGTTGAAAAGCTATTTAAATGAACTTTTCAATGAGACCACAACGAATGTTCTACAAAGAGCGGTTCTCGAGATACGCTCTCTTGAAGGTAACAGTCTCGGCAAAAAAATTTTCAAATTTCGGCAACTTTGAAAAGTTGTATAAAATAGACAAATGATCAGAAAAATTTGAAAAAATCTGTTTTAGACTCATCTAGGTGGATAGAATGAGTGTACCAAATTTCATGCAATTCTGAGGGGGTCGGGTCATAAATCATCATTTTTTGGTCTGATTTGGCTTGGACTGACCCCTATTACCTGTAGGCATTTTTGAAAATTGCAAGAAAAGTCTGAACAGTGGTGGACAGAAAGAGCACATGCCTCCTTTAATGTTGGTTAAGTTACACTTAAATTCATTGAGATAAGGATCGTGGGTAGTCTATTTTAAGGAGTTGTCCGATATTCTTTGTGTCCTGGAAAGTTTGTGGGAGGATTGAAAGTTGGAATTCATAGTTTATCACAATCCTTTTTGATCTATATGAAGGTAAAACTAGAACAAAAATATGTCAATTTTCTGTGCCTACTGGAAAATTCTTGATTTACTGGATTAAGTGCCTTGCTGGATTCCGCAATTTACCATTTGGTTTTGACGGTTCCAGCAAATCTCCCATAAGAACAACATTAAATTTTGTTCAATTAACCAAATCCCAATTCAATGGATTCTGCTATTCATCGTACATGTTTGCCCTGTGACAACAGATTTTGCCATAAAAGTTGCAAAAATTTGCATTGAATACTCATTTACCACTAATCTGCTGAATTCCGGTGAATTAAAAAATTTTCTGTATTTGCTCTTTCATCAGCCTTTGCGATGTTAACAATAATCTGTCTCGTTACTTTCAGGTTTAGAAGATAAAGCAGCAGCCTGTGAAATGTTAGTTTGTTATGCCCGTGAGCTGAAGGAAGGTTTTGCCCCTTACACGGAAGAAGTTGTAAAATTGCTCGTCCCACTTCTAAAATTTTTTTTCCATGATGGAGTGCGCACTGCTGCAGCCATCAGTTTACCTTATCTTCTTGAGTGCGCCCAACTGAATGGTAAATTCTCATTTTCTATTTTCCTTCTTTTGCTGTAAATTTAAAATTTCCGTTCTGGCATTTTGGTGTTTGTTCCCCTGCTCTCTGTAAGTTGCATTCACTAACAGAGGAGAGTCCGTAAAATGACAATTAAAAAACTATCCTACCAATTAACAAACGAGTAACTTATTTGACTGATCGTCACTACGGACATACAAATAGATTTCTGGAAAACAAAACCAGTACAAATTAGACGCTCAGTGAACAAAAATCTAAAGAGCAATTTTTAAAATTGTGGATTACTTGTCGATAATGGAAGTGGATGGAAGCAAGCATCAAACCTATAATCGCATCAGAAATTGGTCTTATTTAATTTACTTCGCAGTAATTTCTGGGCTTGTGTTTGATCCCAAAAGTATTTTGAAGGGTGTAAAAACCCCTATTGTAAAAAAAAAGCCTTGTCTTTGTTTTTATGCCCAGAATTGTAAGAAATTTCCAGGTTATTTTTCTTGAGCAATATTGTTTAAATCAGTTAGGAAAGGTGAAAAATGTAAAAAACTCAAATTTATTTTCTAGTTAGACAAGAGGTGCAAAAATATACCGAATCAGGTTTCGAGAGTCAGCTTAAATTACAGTAAAAGCTCGATGTGTCGGATCGTCTTCGGACCGCGGCTTTTATCCGACTTAACGAAAGTCCGACTCATGAAAATTACGTCTGAGTCGGATTTTTTGGGGAAAAATCCGACTCAGCGCGAAGTTTCCCGTAAAAAAAACAGTATTTTTTGGCGATTTCGTACTCAACACTTGTGTCAGCAATTCGGATGTGGAAAAAAGGTTTTGCCGCTTACAACTCCCGAGGGGTGTCTTATCAATTTTACCGCGAAGCTATAGCCTGCCGCTGAATCGGCGCCACGAGCACGATAGCGGCTCGCGGCTGACAATGAGTCTGGCTGACGCTGGAGGTGTCTGAAGTCTGAAGGAATTGGTCTTTTCGGACGCTGCGTCTAGTATAAAGGAGAGGGGGGAGGTATCACACTATCACACATCACCCGACGCAAGAGATTTTCTCGTGCCGTTGATGAATCATATGTCATATGGTCAGCTGAACTCTGCATTTTTTTTGTTTACTTTTCACCGACTCCTCACCCCTCCCCCTTTTCTTCTCCTTAGTGTCCAAGTGTGCCGTGTCGCGCCAAGACTTTGGTGTCGCGTGCAGGGCTGCCGTGAACCAATTTCAAAAAATACGCCAATTCGTATAATCGTATCCTGCAACTACAAGGATACGCCAACTGCTATGCTTTAACACGGGGAAGAAAAAAATTATACGCCAAATTTTAAAAGATACGCAAAAAGATACTTTTTTTTAAATCAAATTATACGCCAAGGATACGATTATACGCGTTTTGGCAGCCCTGGTCGCGTGGCATTCTCCCTTTGTTCCCGATCAGTTTCCTCATCTTGTCACCCTGTCGTATTTCGTCTTCCGTTTCCGGCTACATGTACTGTACCATAATGATGCCACCATGGCAACACTGCTGGGCCGAAAAAAATCGGTCCTTTCCGGGACCCAAAAACTTCTAATCCTGGAAGTCTTTTTCGTCCGAGACTTGCGAAGGGTGTACGAGGTACGAGGAGTGCTACATAACCTCAATGTTGAGCGAATGTTTGATTGTCTGCCGACCGTACGTTTAAATAGCACGTACCTCTTGCTTAGCGACTCAGCGAGGGCTCAACATTTTTTTGGCCCTGTGGCGTGGAGTCGTCTTTAATTAAAAGCCGATCGTATGGGAAACTCTCCTCGGGGGCCTTGCAGGCGTTGCAGCTAGTGTTATCACGACGACGCGCGACGCATCACTCACTGCCGCGCCGGCCGCGAAGTCGGCGTGTGGTAGAGATGAAAGTTGGGTCGGCTGGTTTGATTTATGACATAAACACGCGCACAAAAACTTGAACTCGGCATTCTGTTCTTGGACTTTCTTTGATTCGTTTATCTGCAATTTTGTCTGACTCAACAACAAAAAAAGTCATCTCGGGACCAGAAAAAAATCCGAGACAAGCGAAATTCCGACTCTGAAAAATCCGACTTATGCCGACGTTTTTTACATTGGTCTTATGGGGCAAATCAAGGGACCGGGAAAAAAATCCGACTCAGCGAAAAATCCGAGTAACTGAGCGTCCGACACAGCGAGCTTTTACTGTACTTGAAATTTGGTCTTCAGAAACTTTGGAATGTGGTGAAAAAACACACCACTAGATACATGGGTTAATTTTTGTAAAAAAAAAAAAAAAAAAAAAAAAAAATTGCTGTCTTGGGAAAATTGCTTTAAACTAGCTAGCGCTTGTGTGGAACCAAATGCCCTCAGATGCCCATCGAAAAAATTGAGGTCATTTCCTGAAACAGCACCCATAAAACAAGAGGTGCTCTCTTCAGACAAAAGTTTCCATTCAACCACCAGTCTAATTTCTCAGGTAGAGCACACTTGTTGTAACATTATATATATAAAGCTGACGTCCCTCTAAAATGTTTTTTCTATTTCCCGAAAATTGGCCGAAGCGATTTCCCTCAAATTTGACACGATGATTCCTTAGGGTATTTAGAAAAAATCTGTCGAATTAGTTTTCTAAAAAGTTGTCTGTGAGCGCCGCTAATTGAATTTTAAAATAAGAGTGAAAACTCATTTTCGCACGACGCACGGACAGCGAGGTGACGTAATGCTCCGCGCCATCGCCTGAGCTGGATTCTCTGATCTGCCCCTCCCCTCCACTCTACGCTCGGCAGAGTCTCACCTTATCAGTTGACGAGTCAGTACAGCGAGAGCGGTGAAGGGGGGAGGTTCGTTCGTCGGTCATCTCTTGCGCACTGATTACTTTGTTCTTTCTCCAAAATTTTTCTGTCGCTCGCCCGTACCCGCAACCTTCTCTCTCACTCCTTACGGACGCTCATCTCTCTCGACTAACGCACTCCCATTCTTCGTATTAACCATTCGTTTGCCTTTCTTCTTCTTTCCTCTCTTTTCATTTTATTCTTTAAATTTTTATCATTTCGACTTATATCACTCGGGATCGTTGAATAACGTTCCTAATATTTTGCAGTATGGTCTTGATTTAATTTTTTTTTTTTTTTTTTTTTTTTAAAGAAAACATTCTTAGCGCATTGTGCATTTATTTTTTCCGTGGATTGTCACCGTTATATGTAACCTTTAAGCACTCGCTTCTCTTTTATAATTCCTCTTCGATTTTCAACGCTTTTATTTTGGTATCCTCCGCGTCTTATTAGTTCTTTTTACACATTGCCCGGCAATATCTTTTTTTTTTATTTATTTAATACAAGAAAGGTGGTCAAGTGGGGAAGTGCACGCGGAAAATAGGCCCTTACAAAAGGTGCACTTGAGCCTCTGCCTTCCCAAGTCAATAGTAGTACCTTCACGAAAAAAGTGACTGGCCAGGATCACACCTTGTTCAATGTTTCATGTTCAACACATCCCCCCTGTACAGCCACTGTTCATCCTTCAGATAGAACAGCCCTACATAGTTGACCACCGGCTATTTCAGCCTTACCCCCTCTACAGTAAATTACCTGGCCAGGCTCTGAGAGTGTTTGTGACACAGGAAGCTGAAACAAATGAGAATTTTGTTCCCTCTCCCCTTGCCCCCTTGGTTCTCCATGGTGATGCAAGGGTTAATCAATGTAAGATGGGGATCACAAGGGAAAATATCAAAGGAAGGCCATCCCGACGACAAGCCACAGTATGCAGCACAGCAATACGGCTAAGTATTACCCGCACAGGAGCTTAACCCGTTTCAAAACGAACAACAAGCGATTGTCATGGTAGACCTTCTGAAGGATGTACTTCTAATGATACACAACACTTCATCATAAGCAAGATAGACAGTAACTTATTGCACAATTGCAACTAATGGGACTAAAGATAACCATCCTACGGAAATAAAGTCTTCTCTACAACCTGGCACATCCCTACAGGAACTTGCCTGCTTGCTTACCTTCAAACTTAACCGAAATAACCGGACAACGCCATACATGCATTGGAAAGGGAATTTGCTGATCAAACCTGGAAATGGGAGCACTACGATTCTAAACGCTAAGAGAAATACGCACTTAACGCACTTAAATTTAAGCTTAGAAATTGAAAAACCCTTGCACACCTCCCGAAGACCCTCCTTTGGCTACATAAGCGTTAACATCAACCCTTATTACGCTGTGTATAGTATAATAATATCCCTTCTAAGTAATAGTGAATTGTTGAAGCTTTGTGGGTCATGACGCTGGTGACCGCCGTTACGGGGATTTTCCGAAAAGTTGCAGCAATATCGCACGTGGTTCTTGACTCTCCTCTCCTGCCTCAGCCGAACAAGGTTCCTCATAACCTGGCCAGCAAGACCTACAAGATTCATCTACCTCCACTCCCACACTCCCGTGGTTGTCATTGTAACATGATTTCGGACAGTCCCTCAACTGAACTGCTATAGTAATAAGATGGCACGTGGTTCCTAACTCTCCTCGAACTGCTATAGTAATAAGATGGCACGTGGTTCCTGACTCTCCTCGAACTGCTATAGTAATAAGATGGCACGTGGTTCCTAACTCTCCTCGAACTGCTATAGTAATAAGATGGCACGTGGTTCCTGACTCTCCTCGAACTGCTATAGTAATAAGATGGCACGTGGTTCCTAACTCTCCTCGAACTGCTATAGTCATAAGATGGCACGTGGTTCCTAACTCTCCTCGAACTGCTATAGTAATAAGATGGCACGTGGTTCCTGACTCACCTCGAACTGCTATAGTAATAAGATGGCATATGGTTCCTGACTCTCCTCCCCTGCCTCAGCCGAACAAGGTTCCCCATAACCTTGCCAGCACGACCTACAAGATTCATCCTCCTTCACTCCCACACTCCTGTGGTTTGTCATTGTAACGTGATTTCGGACAGTCCCTCAACTGAACTACTATAGTGCGAATCTGTTGCCTTTCTTCGTGGTGGCTCTCATCACTGAGGGTTGCACACCACCACGAGATTGGCATATTTTATTGTTTCATGTCCAATATGTGTGTAAATTGTCAAACTAATTCTTGTCTCCTCTGTTATAGAAGTTAATGTATTAATGTCCAGATTCTTAATCAAGAAAATATCTTAAGAAGTCCAGAATTTAAACTCCTTGTATTGTAGAATGGAAAAGGAAAGTGTCATTGTTCAGGCAGGAGCGGTTGAAGTAGCTGTAATACCAGGGGATGGAAGCTGCCTCTTTAGAGCCTTGCTACACCAGTGGGAATTGAATGGGGGTAGGCAAGGCAACCTAAACATTCCGAGATCGCGGCTTATGATTCAGGATTATTTGCTTAGCCACATAAATGAGCCCACCGTATTCTATAATGTTCTAGAGACATGCAGAATGGATAGAAGGTACCACAACAGATACCACAAACATCGAGAACGAGTCAATCCCTGGACCAAGCGCCGCACAATTACAAATAATTGTTGGAAAAATGAAAAGTGGATCTGCTCCTGGACCTGACCAAGTTACTGTGGACCTGCTGAAACAATGCCTCAATGAATTCTACAGGAGTCTGGCAAAATGTTTCTCAGCGATATGGGAAAAGAATGAGCCACCGGACGAATGGTTTAAAGCAGTAAGAGTACCCATACCAAAAATACGGCTGCAAAAGAACCAGGTGATTATAGGTTAATAACACTGAGTAGCGTTGGCTACAAAATATATAGTAGCTACCTTCTCGACCAACTGAGAAAACATATCAGTGAAATTCCAGCCTATCAAGCTGCGTACCTACATGGAAGATCAACAGATGACCACCTGTTCACACTACGCCGAATCCTAGACTCCCTATGGAATTCTGGAAGGAAAGTCATGGTATTATCTTTGGATCTACAGAAAGCCTTTGACACCGTAGACCATTCTGCAATTCTTAAAATGCTGAAATCCTATGGTGTACCAGCAAGTTTAATTGAGCGAATAACTAAAGCTTGTTTACCTGGAGACGTTTGTGTCAGGTGGAGAGGTAAGTATACAAAATATTTCCAGGTTAACAGAGGAGTTAAGCAAGGATGTCCAATCTCTGGGATGCTTTTCATATTGGTACTCCATTTTGTCATCAAAGCAGCATCAGAAAGGCTACCATTCTTTACGTTAGAACAAATAGAAGACATGAAGTTCCCTTGCATACTTGCTTTTGCAGATGACATAATTATACTGTTTGAAACGGAAGAACAAATAGCGGAACTTCTAACTGTTTTGTGCGAATTACTAGCAGAAGTTGGACTAAACGTAAATTGGAGTAAAAGCTGTGTACTAATAAGAGACCCGGAAGGACAGAAGGAGAGACCTGAAGACGTACAGGAAGAAACCACTTGCATTTCGGAGACTTCAAACTACCTAAAGTAGACCACTTTCTGTATCTGGGATCTACCATAACAAGTAGTTTAGAACGACCGCAAACAATTAGAAACCGAGTTAAAGCAGGATATAAAGCTTTGTATAGTCTACTACCCTTCCTACAGGAGAACCGACTACCATGGGACTTAATCTCAATACTGTATACCAGTATCATCACACCAACAGTTGTGTATGGCCTGAAAGTAGCAGCAGTGACCCGACAAAACAGAATATCCTTGAGGCACTTTGAAAGGAATGCTCTAAAACTGCTTTTTAAAGTAAGCTCTACAAAGCCAACGGACCTTAGAGTATCTTCTTTAGTCAGAAACCTCACCATCACTCGGCAAATCGCAATCTCAAGAATTCAATACTGGAGCCATGTAACTCGGAGACCTGAGGGACACCTCTTGAAACTTGCTGAGTCATTTGTGGGTGGACCTCGGAAACATGGACGCCCATGCCTAACGTGGTCTGACATGCTTCAGAAAGCCATCAGATGGTCTGACCATTCATCAGAACTATGGAAGGAGCTGATGCAGCAACACAAGATCCCAAGGGCCATACTACAAAGCATCCGCGAGAATCCAGAGCCGTCTGACACCGATCCAGAAATTAAGTCTGAAGACTCTGATGGTAGTGTAGTAAGCAATGAAGATGAGGATGAAGAAGATAGATGGTAGATTAGCATTTAAGTTGTGTATGTGGTAGACACTTGGATTATATGGTAAAGGTCAGGAAATCAGTGTGTTAATCAGCATGTCAATAAAGAAGTGGGTCAGCAAAGATCCAGACAAGTGTTCGGCATATCTAGTCCAGCTGAGCTCTGGCACCTAACTTCCTACTCCTCTGCTGACATACCCTACAGTCAGCTCCCGCTACTTGGTAGTTATAAACTAATTATTAATTTATCAGTGACAAGTAGCCGTATATTTTACAGGAGAGTGCTCTGAAGAGAAATATTGTCCCCTTTACCCTGCAGGCAGCTGAAGCCACTTAAGACTAATGGCACTATTGGGGAGGTTCTTTGCTTTTTCAGATTCAACAAGAACGTTTTTGTTTTTATGTTTTTTATGGTTTTTATGTTTTGTTTTTCTCTCCAGTATTACAGGTACAGATTTACCATCCCTTACCCTACTTCTCTTCTCTCAAACCCTACAGTCAAAAGAGAATATTAGTGTCTGAGTTCTGTCTTCTAACTTTCTATCCCTTTTCACCACAAACCACTCAACGCAGAGCATCTCGTTTGTCGGAGTTCTGTTTCCTGATTCTCACCGCCTTCTTCCCCTATACCACTCATCTACACAGAGCATCTCGTTTGTCGGAGTTCTGTTTGCTACCTCCCCCTTTTTTTTTCTCCCCCATACCACGTGTCAACGCAGAGCATCTCGTTTGTCGGAGTTCTGTTTCCTGCCTCCCCTTCTTTTCCCCCCATACCGCAGAGCATCTCGTTTGTCGGAGTTCTGCCACCCTTGCCCACACTCTCCTATCCAACACAGAGCATCTCGTTTGTCGGAGTTCTGCCACCCTTGCCCACATTCTCCTATCCAACACAGAGCATCTCGTTTGTCGGAGTTCTGCCACCCTTGCCCACATTCTCCTATCCAACACAGAGCATCTCGTTTGTCGGAGTTCTGTTTCCCATAACCTACCCTTCAAAAAAAAACAAAAAAAAAAACAGTCCAGTCGTTCGCTTTGAAACATAAGCATAACGAGCTATGGCTAGCAGCTGGGGCGGCTGGACTTTCTACTTCTACTTCTACTTCTACTTATTTATTTAATACAAGAAAGTACAAGCGCTTTGCGCTCACATTCTTACATTTTCATCTCTTTAATTCTCAGCACCAATACTCCGTTTCATTTTATCATTTTTTACCAACTAGGTACCAACTAGCCCGTAACCCTAGAATGCTGGCCGTGGAGGGCGCCCGTAGGGTGCTTGGAACGGCTAGTATCACATAAATTGATCAATTTTCTGAAGTAATCTTTATTCACAACTTTAACTTTTCATAGGGATACTTACAACTGGGTCATTCCATGCTAGATCAGACCAGTAAAAAATCTTGACCTCTCAGATTTTCATGAAATTTGGTACATTCATTCTCCCTGTTGAGTGGTGCTCAAAAATAATTTTTTCAGATTTTTTGGACCCCCCAATTTTTGGGGGGGGGCTCTGAAGTAGGGAAAGTTTGGAAATTGACCACGAAGCCCTCCTACTTTGATCAGGTGTAACTCAAGAACCCTTTATGGTAGATCAGTCAATGTGGTCTCATTTGAAAGCTCCTAGTAAGGGCTTTTGATTGATGTATAACTCAAAAAGGCCCAACCAAAAAAAATATTTTTTTAAATTTCAAAAAATCTGAAAAAATTATTTTTGAGCACCACTCAACAGGGAGAGTGAATGTACCAAATTTCATGAAAATCTGAGAGGTCAAGATTTTTTACTGGTCTGGTCTGGCATGGAATGACCCAAATTTCCACCTTTTTTTAATTTTTTAGTATTATTATCTGTGACTGAAAATTTCTTTCCTAATTTTTCTGAGAAGGGTTACTGGCATTTTTATTCTTTGAATCCTACTGCGTACTATGTCTCAAAAAATGTCAAAGTTTCCCTTGGATCAAATGCAGCTCTGATGGTTACCCGTCTAATCTTAAAATGTTTCACTTGCAGGTGCCGATTATCTTAAAGGAATGTGGAATTATATTTGTCCGGAACTATTACGAGCCATTGAAACTGAATCAGAACCGGACGTTCTTCTTGATTTGATGGACTCCATGGCCAAGTGTATAGAATTTTTAGGAGCTGGCTGTTTAACTGACGAATGGATGACAATTCTCCTTGGTTTCATCAATAGAACCATGTCTGATCATTTTCAAAATGAAATTGAGCGATTTGAAAAACGGAAGGACGAAGATTATGATGAGGTAGGTGTCTAGTAGTGACTTTTTTCTCATGCTGATTGCCATTCGCTGATAACCCTTACTATCCGCTACCATCCGCTATTTAAATTGGGGTTCTAAACCACTGTAGTAGCGCTATTATATATATTGCGCTCTACCGGCAAAAATGCAAAGCTGGCGTGCACTAGTAGCTCAGCATGCTGCCATGAAGGTAAAAAAAGACTGAATACATTGGTCAAATATTACATGGTGCCCGATAGAATGATGCAAAAGCAAGAACGTAGTTTGTCAAGCTCAACCTGCAAAAAGATTTTGTCGAGTAGGACTTGACACACAAGCGGTAAGGGTTAAACAATGGAACTATGTTAAATCCTTCTTCTATTTTGTCCACAACTGCTCACTATGGACTGCTGTGGTTCATGATCGCAGCTTTGTTATCCCGTGGATGAATGTGAATCAATTCGCGAGGAATTTTCTCTTTTATTTGTTGGTTGCACTGTTGTGAGTTGTGAACAACATTGTCTGCATGCTCCAGAGTTAGTAAACGGTGGAGATGAGCTATGGGAAGTGTGCATTCTGAATTCCCCACTAATTTCTACTACTGGTCGCCTGCAACCATGTCACCTTATTGGAGGAGCCATAATAAATTCACAAAATCAGTGCAGATTATAAATATGCTGGGCAAAAAAAAAATTGGTTTTCTAAGCTGAACTTCGGCTCATGTGGAAGGCTGAATTGTTCAGTGACAGTAACTGAAATTTTTGGTTAGGAGGACTAAAGACTTCAGTAAGTATAACTAAACTAAGTATAACTAATACTATGACCCAAATTCCATTCCTGCCGAAGACTTTGATTTTCCTAACTGAAGTTTGATACTCACAACTAATAACTTCAGTTGCTGCAATTCAACATCTCTGCGTTCCGTATGGACCAATTTTGCATGTAAAGAATGCTTATGTAGAAGTTGCGGAGACTAAAGACAGTGACACATGATGCTTTAATTGTAGTTGTTCTGCGACGGTTAAAAATCTTGAATCATACAATTTTAAGTTAGAGAGTCCTTAGACTTTGAGGAGCTCTATTTTATAGGTGTGCTCTTCAAATTAGTAATGTTCCTTTTTTGATGAAAAAGCTAAGAATTTGTTAATATTTGTTTCTACAGGTTGTAGAAGAAGAATTGGAAGATGAAAATAGTGAAGATAGCTTCAAACTAAGTAAAGTTGCTGATATTATCCACGCCCTTTTTGTTTCGTACAAGACTGACTTTTTCCCACACTTTGATCACATTGTTCACCATTTTATAAAAATGTTGGAGCCCAACCATCCGTGGGCTGATCATCAGTGGGCTATGTGCATATTTGATGATGTCATCGAATGTGGTGGACCAGCTTGTATAAAGTATCAACAATACTTCTTAGGACCAATGACCACTTATATCACTGATAAAGCTCCGCAAGTACGACAAACAGCAATTTATGGCTGTGGTGTTTTGGCCATGTATGGAGGTCCAACTTTTTCAAGTAAGTTCTAACTTCCAAAACTGTTAATGTTTTTAAAAATCTGCTTTTTTTCAAAAACCTCTGAAAACTATCAATTAAATGTTTAGTAATGTCTACTATCTTTATTCATAACCTAGAAGGCAACATATCTTAAGGTGAATATCTTCATTGGTTAGTGCGGACTACAGCCTCTACAGTGCTTCCGTTAGGTAAATAACTGGTAATTACTCAACAGTGAAATATTTTGGGGAAAACAAAGTGTACGTGCTAGGTCACTATCCTGAGGATGCCTCACAGAGCTTTCTTGCGAAAAATCATGTAAACAAAGCTGACAGTGCTATAAAACAAAATATTGTAATTCATTCCTTGAAAGAATTTGTGTCAGCATGTTTTATTGCACTTTAAGCTTTATGTTTATGATTTCAGACTGAAAAATAATATTGCATAGGTCTTCTGTGAATGATCATTTGGTACCCAACACAGTGTTTTCATCAAAATTACTGTCTATTTACCAGTAATCGAATTGTAATTGAATAGTAGCTCTCAGGTGGCTGAAAACTGCATTGAACTCTGCAAGTTCAACTTTATCAACTTAAGACGGGAATATATTGCCCATGATATTCTTTAGATTGGTACGCACTTTAATGTATTTCATTTCTATGATACAGCAAGAAAACAGCTCAAAAAAGGGAAGCAAGTTTATAAATTCGTACTTCAACTCTTCTTACTACAGAAGTTTCAAGTGAAGAGGTGTGTGTGGGTGGGAGGGGGGATTCAAATTCTCAATGCTGTAAAACTATTCTAAGTATTTGCCTATTCCAAATAAAATTACAATTTATTTGCTTTTGATTCGAATGCAAAATTTTTATATTAAGTCTATTCATTTTCTAAAAATTGTAATTTGCTGTCACATTTTCTCTCTTTGCAACCCAAGTATTGGGCTGGTCTTGCTCATGAGTTACATCATGACTTCACACAAAATTAGTCTGCAGCGTTAAAAAGATTGAAAGCATGATTCGCGGCGCCTTGAAACCGTGAAAACTTATTCAAAAGTTCTTGATTTTTTAGTAGAAAAAATCTGCCTTGAACCATATGTAGGAACTAGAAAGTTTTTACCAGAAGAGCTTGAACTCAGGAATTGTAGGATCGTTGGATCCTATAAAGACATTCTCATTTTTGTAGAAGAGGAATGGAAAATGTTTAGATATGTTCACACGGGCTACATATTGAAACTAATGCTTTCGCAATATCTTACAATTTTTTCCCTATAAATAATTCAAACTATTGCATACTGCTTTTGGCAGTTAATTACTATTTGACTAAGAAGTGGAAAATGTTGGAGAAAATTGGTTGAATCCAAGGTAAAGTGCCTGTCTTGAAGATTTAATTCCCCTAGTTTTTCACAAAGTTCTGATAATGGTAGAGTGATCTATCTGAGTTTTGATTGATTTTGGAACAAGGTTCTAATCTCTTCAGCCGGTTCTAATTTTTTGTTTCTTTCTCCTTGTTTAGGCACGTGCGCTGAAGTGTTGCCTGTATTGATCTCTATAATCAATGACCCAAATGCAAAAACGGAAGAAAACCTTGCTGTCACAGAAAATGCAGTCTCAGCAGTCACAAAAATCCTGAAGTACAACAATGCAAATGTCAATGTTGACGAAATCCTACCGCTTTGGTTCACGTGGCTCCCAATTTGGGAGGACACAGCCGAAGTGCCCCATGTCATGGGCTATCTCTGTGATCTAATTCAAGCTAACCATCCACTTATTCTAGGACCGAATCATGTTAACTTACCAAAAATTTTAAGTATAATCGCAGTTACATTCAAGAATGAAGCGATCGAACTAGATACAGAAGTAGCAAAACATATGATAGCGATTGTCAAGCAATGTTTACAAGGTCAGACAGAAATTGCTCAGATGTGCTTGAGTCAACTACCACAGGATCAACAAGTAATGCTCCATAATCTTATATCAACTAATTAAATGTAATCTTCTCATTTTTTCCTTTTTTTTTTTGTCTCATTTATCTCAAATTCAAATCATTCACATCAGTGAAACTTGACAAATTCTAGTTTTATTCATTACAATGGTTAATAAACATGTATCTATTGTATATGTGTATGTAAATGTAAATAAGTAAGTGAGCCAAGGATGATTAGCATCAGCAGAGCTGCCAGACTTCTTGAAAAAGCCTCTGGATCGCTCCTGCTAAATTTACAGAGGTCATGTGTGTAAAATCATTTCTCCTATTTATTATTCATTGGAGAAGTTTCGCTGTTGCGCCAATCGCCTCAATTGTGAATCTTGTGGTTTTTTCTTTTGATCTGGCAACCAAGGTGATTTAGCTTTTCATGTTTTGACTATGATTAGATTTTATGCAGAAATTGATTTTCGTCCCTGTGAATGTATAATTTCTTTTTTACAAAGTTGATTTATTTTGTTAGTTCCCCGTGAATTGTAAAATTATCTTTGAAATTAACTTTCAGACGGAAATAATGGTTATTCACTCGTACAGAGAGTGTTCTCGAACGTAAATTGTTTTTGTTATTTTTTATTCATTCGGAATAGATGTGAGTGAATCTGTCATTAAATGTGGCAAGTTATTTTAGAATTCATGGTTTTGTTTGAATTAGAACCGCGCAAACTTGCTTGATTAACTATAATCTTTATTGCTTTCAAAATCAAATTAAAAAGAAATCAAGGTTTTGTAATTTTTACGCGCAGCTTTACCTCCGCTTCATGACATCGAAGGCTAAGAGCCCTATGAAATCTAGACTAACTTTTATTCAGAAATTAGTCTGTAAACTTAGATGTGACTCTGTTGGATAAAATCAGTGCCCTTACACCTTTCCGTTTTGGTGCCGACATGCATATGATGGTCCGTTTTAAGTTTTAATCAGTTCATTCTCTCTCCTCTAAATAATCTTGATTCCAAAATAGCTTCATAGGTTGCAACTACCTGAAACTCCTATCTTTACCTCCACTCTAACTTTATTATAGTTATTGACAATCCTTGATTTTCTAAGTGAATAAAACTAGTTCACATCCGGTTCTATTTGTCGCTGGTTAGTTTCTTTGTGAACATGTCTTTTCTCTGCTGTTTTAATAGTGTCCTTAGCAGTGCAGACTTATTTTTTGTTGCATCAGATGTTTTCCAGCCCAAAAAAAACAAAAAATAATGTGATTCCTAAGTTTTTGAACTTTTTGTGGCCCGTTTCCATTACCTTAGCATTTTTAAAGAAATTGTTCCCATTCTTCCTATTCCTTTTCTCCAGTTTCCCTCCCCTCGTGCTTTCAGTTAAAAATTTCGTGCATGCGTAGTCCAAAATGGCATCAAATAATGTCTGCAGAGTGCTAGGCCAAATAACATGGACCTTCCTAAATAATTATGCCTTCTTAAAAGAAAGATAAAAAATTATGAAATTTAAGTTTTAAATATAAATCTTAATTTTTTTACTAATTGGTTTTTGTTACTCTTTTCATATCTTCGTCTTTTTTCTGCACCTTTTGGTGTAGGGTAGGCTGTGTCTGCATACGATAAAATTGGATCCTCAAAGTACTTCCAAACTATGCTTTTGGTGATCACTGCGCACCATACATCATTTTCAAAAGTTGGCAAATTGAAAAAGACCCATTCTGTCAAAACTTTCAATCTGTTGTGTATCTTGATGGGGAATAAATCTGTGCCATGATTGATGATCTTCAGTTCTCCAACAACATCGATGACAGACAAAGGTTTGCGGGCTGTCAGACTATGATGATGAATGATCCACCAATCACCAAATGCCCACTTTTAAGCTACGTTCAGGATCCAATTTGATCACCTTTATTGACTAGGGTTCAAATAGAGTGTGGTACTACATCGGCGGATTCAGGGACCCGTTCTCTCCCTTCTCCCATTAGAACATGTGTGAACGATAAGGACAGATTAGGGACAGTCTCGGATTTTTAGATCACGTCTGTCCCCTTCTTCAATCCTTTTCTAACACATGCATTCAAATGGCCCAAGAGATAGAAGGACAATTTTCTGAATCCGCCAGTGCGGTACGAACGGTCCTCGATCTTCAAGTTAAGTCCGGCGCACGTTGAAACAATCGAATCTTCTTGGTTAGTACCCGACGTACGTTTAATGGAAAGGATGGTCTGTCCTGTACTCTGTGTGGGCTCTGTGGTAGGTAACTCCTATAAAGGTTGTATAAAAAGTTCATATCCTCAAAGTAAAGGCAAATGCCAACATTTTTGGTCATTTAAATTTTTTCTGAAAACCCCCAAATTGTTGAGTTTTTGGGGGCTTTTTGGAAATTTTTTGAATCAACCCTCGTGACTACCCTTTTAAGAATTTCTCAAAAAATTTTAACAGATTCAAAAAGACCATATCAAGACCTTTCGATTGATGTGCCACATCATACCTTAAAGTGAATAAATAAGGTGTCTTTTGCCAAATCAAAATTCAGGGGCTTCAATGGCTCAAATCATGGAATCGAGCCAATTATGTCATTGGCACCTCAAAATTTTGATTTAGCAAAAAAAACCTTATTTTTTCACTTTAAGGTAAGTTGTGGCACATCAATCGAAAGGTCTCGATCTAGTTTTTTTGAATCTGTCAAGATTTTTCAGATATTCTCAGCAGGTTGGTCTCAAGAGCCGATTCAAAAAAATCCAAAAAGTCCCCACAACTCAATAATTTGGGGGTGTTGGGAAAAAAATTATTAGAGCAAAAAAGTTGGCTTTTACCTCTACTCAGAGGACGTGAACTTTTCATTACTCCTTTATAAGAAAGTTTTTTCGAGAAAATAACTTGAAAAATGTGTTTGGTACTCCCCCCCCCCCCCCTTCAAGTAATCCCCACGGAGCTGGATCTGTCGATGTCGAGACCTTTTAATGCTGTCATAAATGAAAAATGTTGGGTCAATTCACAGTCTGATTTTTTGTTTCCTAGCGTCTGGATCCGTGGTTCACCAGGAAAATGCCTTATCCGGGTGGTCTGGGTCTGGGACACCCGGTATTAATGAATAATTAATCCGTCTTTTTTTATCCGTTCATAGAATTTTATATGGAGTCTTATGGGCAACTGTTAAGTGTGGACGGTTGTGGAAGAGAAAGAAAAAAGTCTTTGTTATTTAACGTTTCGGAGTTTTTTGGGCATAATTTGTTGAGAAAATTGTTTTCAAATTGGTACACTTTGATGAAAAAAATCGGCCACAAAGGGCCTCTAGCAACCCTCCGCGTTTTGGACGGTAATCGCTCACAATCGTTTGCAGTAGTTCGCACCGTTCGTTAAACTCCGCATAAGACTCTGCGATAACAATTGCGATTTTTAAAAAAAAACAGCTCAAGATTAGAGCGGAGTCCATCTTGCTGTCCGTGCGCGTAGAAATCCTGAGGAGGATGATCAAAATCTATCACTCCATAAAGAGTATCTACTTCAGAAAACCAAAAATTTTATTTTTGGCTTCTCCCCGAGTATCGCTGTCACCATACTTACTTGAACGCGATTTATTAAAACTTACAATGGTCGCGCCGCCGCCACCTCACCCGGGGATTCGCTCGTGATCTGTGGATCCGTGGTGGATCCCAAATTTTTTCTCCTGAGATAAGCGGCGCGGCGTCAACGTAACAGTGCAATTATTACTACCCGCCATCGCTGTCTATTTGTCAGTGTGTACAGGGTGTTTCACGTATTCTGCTCACCATGGTTTTCTTGAACGGGGGACCATTAAAAAAAAAACAAGCAGCCAGCAGATTTTGTATCGCAGTCTAGCGATACAAAGATAACATGCAGTCAATCAGTGTAAGCTGCTTTGACTGCGTTGTTATTCTGGTAATACCGCTTTTCATTAAGTTTCATAGCATATAGGGTGTCAATTAAAAAAGGAGCTAGGCCAAATATCTCGAGAACGGCTCCGGATTTTGAAAAACACTGAAACACGTGTTCAAATGCTTGAGGGGGACATCTTTATAGGGGGTTTCCGATTTCGGGGCCATCTCCAGGGGGCCCGCAGGGCGGATACCACGTCCCTAAATTCAAACTTCAAACGGGGCCCCCCATATTTTATTTATTAATCGAAAAGAGGGTGAAATTATCAGACTTTTGGTGCGAATCGAAGTTCAATATCTTTTTTCGTTTTTGATACTTCGAAGGTCAAAGTTCGATTTGGACTAATTTTTAAAAAATCATTACTCCTCTTTGAAGAGTCGGAATTTAAAAATCAAGGACACAAAATACTCTAATAAGTAAGCCCTTTTCAGAAAAAATTTAATTATGACAAACATTTAGTCAAATTTTGGTTTTGAAGCTCCCAAAACTTTTAGACGTTTTTGGCCCCCAAGGAGGGCCATCTGAAAAATTCCGAGGTAAAACCCCCTATTGATTGATACATAAATAGAAAAGGCGTAACAAACTGAGCATTTCGGTGCAAACCGGAGTTCGATATCGTTTTTCACAATCGAGATATCGCAATCTGTAAATTGACATTCGATATCTCAAATGAAAAAACGATATCCCCCCCCGGTTTGCGCCGAAATGCTCAGTTTGTTACGTCTTTTCGATTGATGTATCACTCAATAGGGGTCGTGATTCGGAATTTTTCAGATGGCCCCCCTTTGGGGGCCCAAAAAATGTCAAAAGTTTTTTGAGCTTAAAAACCCAAAAATTTGAATAAATGTTTGTTATAATTAAATTTTTTTTCTGAAAAGGGCTTGCTTTTCAGAGTATTTTTGTGTCCTTGATTTGTGAATTCCGACTCTTCAAAGGGGAGTAAGTAATGCCTCTTGAAAATGGGCCCAAATCGAACTTGGACCTTCGATATAATCGAAAACGAAAAACGATGTCGACGTTTAACTTGTACCAAAAGTTTTAAAAATTTTTTCCCTATTTTTGATTATTAAATAAAAAAATTGGGGGCCCCATTGAAGTATTGGATTTAGGGAGGTGGTACCCCCCTTGGGGCCCCCCCCAGAGAGAGACCCCAAATCGGCGCCCCCCTAAAAAGATGTCCTGCTCAAAATAATTTAACACGTGTTTCAGCGTTTTTCGGAGCCGTTCTCGAGATATTCGGTCTGGCTCCTTTTTTAATTGACACCCTGTATACATGGTGATCCAGAGCACCTGTACCAGGCATTTTTTTTGAGAATGGCTGATTGAAATGTTTTGAAACATGGAAGTCGCATAGGGAATCAACCCTAAATTTTTCATTTATCATATTATCGATAGCTTCCAATACTTAGCCCTTTGGGGCATATTTAAAAGGGGGAGGCTCAATCACATCTATATCTCAAGTTTTTTTCAAAAAAGCTCTTTTAAAGTTATGAGAAAAGCTCGTGTCCTTAAAGTTCAGGCAATTTCCTACATTTTTGCTCTCAAGGACATTTACCAAAAAACCTCAATTTTTTGAGCTATGGCGGTTTTTTGGGAAAAAAATTTGAATTGGCTTTTGTGGCCACCCTGTTGAGAATTCTTCAAATACATAACAGCTTCTGATCAAATGGTTGGAACCATTTTGATTGATGTGAACTAGTTTGGTACCTTAAAGTGAAAAAATTAGGTGTATTTCGTTAAATTAAAATTTTGGGCAGTCCATGTCTCAGACCATGGAATCGATCCGATTCTGCCCTTGAAGTCCCAAAATTTTTGATTTGAAAAAATACACCTTATTTTTTCTCCTCAAGGTAACATGTTGCACATCGATCAGAAGGTTTCGATATATTTTTTCAGAATCTGTCAAGATTTGTGAGAAATTCTCAACTGGATAAGCAAAAGGGCTGATTCAAAAATCTTCCAAGTCCCTATAGCTAAAAAAATCTTGGTGTTTTGGTAAATGTCTATGGGAGCAAAAATGTTGGCAATTGCCTCTGCTATGAGGATATGAACTTTTTTCGTACTTTCAGAAGATGCTTTTTTGCAAAAAACTTGATAAAAGTGTGTGAGCTTCTCCTAATATGAACGAGGAGCTGATGAGGGCTTTTGAAAATATCAAAAATAAAAAATTTTGTGTCCATTCCGTAACCGTTTTTTTGATTCAAAACATTTCGATCAGCCGTTCTCGAAAAAAATGCCTGGTGGTATGGTTCCTCTCATCTTGAACTCTAGGCCACTGTCTCTTATTTCGTCATTTGTGAGTGTCTATATTGAAAGTTCTCTTTCATTTGGTTTTTCTCTTAAAACTCTGTGCAGTGTGCTGGTTCCTCTTATCTATATAGTTATCATCGCTGCATTATGTTCTGTATAATTTCAATGGGTATGCAGAGTTAGTGAGAGTGGTGATTTTTTTCTATGTGAAACTTCTGAGAGCAAGTGCTTTTGTTCATTTTTTTTTTTAATTTCTATTAATTTCATGTCACAAATTATTTCACCAAAACTTTCAGCTAAACCTCAAGTGATTGCGGCCAAGACCCAAAAATCTTTCCCCCAAACCAGCTCCATTTTACTTCACCTCCCCCAAAACACTTCTTCATAAAAATTTGCTCGTAAAAACTTTTCTTTCAAATATCTTCCTATATTTATTTCCCTACACCCGGAGGACGTGTCGTTCTGATTCAACTTGCAAGTCGTGTGATATCAGAGCGACCAAGTCTTAAGTTTCCTCGATTAGGTGGCTTCAGAGCTCCTTCAAATAATTTGATACTTCTCCTGATCACATTTTCTATTTTTCGGATAAAGCGCCTTCAAAAATTTTGATACTTCTCCTGGTAACAGATCTTCCGTATGAAGCTCCTTCAAAATATTTGATACTTCTCCTGTAAACACTTTCGTCTGAATAGCCGCATACAACCGAAAGACATGGTAGCTCTGATTCAACTTGCAAATCATCTGATATAAGAGCGACCAAGCCCTAGTAGCATCGACTCCTATTTTGTTCAAAAAAAATGGCAATTTTATTTGAAATGTTATTGATATTTCCAAAAAATTTTACTTGAGTAAATCTCAGATAAATCTTAGTTAGGTTGACATTTTCTTATATTTTATTTGAATAAATTGCAATTTTTTTGAATAAAGTGCAGTTTTAATTAAATAAATTGCAATTTACCCCTTTTAAAATTAAAATTTATTTTGAATAAAAAAGTAATTTTTTTTCAAACAAACTTGAACTGTACAGAATTTCGTACTTTTCGTGAGGTGCTTTGCTTCATGAGAACTGTGACTGTTAGTGTAATTTGCCTTAACATTTAACGTTCAGATCCCAGGTAATCTCGGATAAAGCTTGAACTTGTCTTTAGGTTCCTCTATTTACCATTTTACTGGTGTGAGTAAAGTTGGTACAGAAGTGCATCAAAAATCAGAGACTAGGAGAAAATAAAATTCAACCACAAAAACTACACCTGAGGTCACACCTACCTGCGATTCAAGTTAATCTGCGCGTTGACTGGTTGTTGAGTTCCATCGTTGATTGTACTTTGAACTGACTTTAGCAAATTATAATAATGTATTTTAAATTAAAATTTGCAGCAAATCTGATTTCAAAGTTGAACTTCAGTCAGTTTGGACATGAAGATGCAAATAACAGGATGACTGACTCATTCGTGGTTCTGAAGTTTGCACGGACCGAACGGAAGAGTTTCATTTCATTGAGAAATTAAGAGTATTCTTCAATAAGAGAGCGTTTATAGTTGAATTGAAAAATAAAGTACCCACTTAGCAGAAATAAGAAACTACTGTCATCATTATGGCAATAATGGTGCAAGAAATCAATCACAACACTGACTTAGAATTACCAGTATTAGGTTTACGGTTAGGTACTCCGTAGAACTCTGAAGTGACCAAAATACAGTAATTCACTGACACCTTGTTATGAAAAAAAACCAACCTAACTTTCTTTTAAAGTGAAGACAACACCAGGTCGTGCGATGCACGAAACGGGGTACCAATTCATTATAATGTTATGTTCTTTTACCAAGGATATAGGTGTGGACAAGAAGGCTGTAAAACGGTGCCATACTAAAATTTTTCTGTGAGGTTGATCGGAGAGCATCCATCTTGCTCCACTCATCTATTTTGCCCAAGTCAATTCGATTCATCCTAGTCAATTGAGCCACTTGAGTGAATGTTAGCATGAGATTCGAGTGAAGTTCAGTCACAACTTCGTAACCACTTATTTATCGACTGCTTCCAAACAAGAGGGGAAAGTTACTTTATCCTACTTAAGAATCTTAGGTGGATATGCCGCTAAAGTAGTCGACAATTTATCGCAACCGATTGGACCCAAGGATTCATGATTTACTCACATTTTGGAAAAACTGATTTGATTGGTCCAGGTCAAGATTTGTTTCGACTTAGGTTACATCGAGTAGAATTAGACAAATCGAGTTGGCTTTCCCCGATTAGATCTAATGTGTCCAAATTAACACTATCATTTGTACTTGGCTTCTAAGTTTCTCTCTTCAGACTTTGTAAGATTATTGACAAGATTATGACCATTTTCCCTCATGCCCAAACCAAAGCCTGGCATCATAAACTGTGCTGTTCAGTGTCGAACACACTTCTTGCACTTTTTCAGCGTAGCTTCAGATAGCTTCATAATGAAGCTTTTTTTTATCCTCGCAAAACTATCCGTTTGCAAGTAAAACATGTCGAATCATCTTAAGCAGTTTCAATGAAAGATGAGTCACTGTAACCATTCTATTAGAGGGGGACCATTTTGAGTATAGGGTTCTGACAAACAATGGTGCCTGTTTCCAAACCGCATCAAAGCGCATTGATGAGCGCTTGATTAGTAACGAGTTGAAACTCTGCGCAAACCAACTGCTCTCCCATGCGCTCTGATGCAGTTCAGAAGCAGGCACCGCTTCTTGACAGGACTCGATACTCAAAATGGTCCTGCTATACTAAATAATCTCCTCAAACAATGGCTGCTCTTCATGTGAAGAATCTGCATTCATGAGCGGATTTCAACTTTAACATTGTTTAAACCGTAAGTTATCATAATTTAGATATGAATGTACCACAGCAGAAGCATTTTTAGTATCAGGTTCTAACAAGTAGTGGTACCTGCTTCTGCATTGCATCAAAGCGCATTCTTGAGCAGGTGATTATCAATTAGTCAAAAATCTGTGCTAAACAACCACTCACGGATGTGTGCTGGTGCGATGCAATGCAAAAGCAAGCCCTGCCACTTGTCTAAGCCTGATAGTTAAAATGCTTTAGTTCTAAATAAATATTTGGTAGGTATTACTAAAAACTCATGAGTAAATCATGAATCCTTAGGTCTAATTAGTTACGATTCAATTGTCGACTTCTTAAGTGGAACAGCCCTCAGGCTATATTCACCTGACATTCCATTGTAGAACAATGTGATTGTAACTTTCTCATCTTGTCGGACAGTTGTACTTAGGTAAATAAATACTTAAAAAAATTCTTACCAAACTCCAACCAAACCTCGTAGTAAAATTCACTTCACGAGTGGCTCAATCAACTTGGGCAAAAGAGATGAGTCAAGTGAAATGGATGCTCTCCGATCGACCTCGCAGCCCAGTATTTCAGTCGACACCATTTATCATTGGATGAATGCATCACACAACTTGGTGTTGGTGCTGACAATTAAATAATTCTGCTCTCCATGACTGTCATGCAGGCATAGGTACAATTGGTCTGAAATGTAAAGGTCCACCCTTTGCTTTTTTTTTCCTTTCGGGACCTAACTTCTCTAGACCACTGCTAGGTTAACGAAGTTATCTACTTCAGATCACTCAACTTAAGAGATGAACATGAGAAAATCTGTCTCAGGAAGAGAGAGTTTGCTGAGAGAGGTCAAACTACAAATTTTTTAATAAACCCCACAAACATACCACTTTCACTCGTCGAAATGCCAAGAAAGGCGATGAGTTACGGCATTACGAGGCAATAACACACTGTAGAATCTGACCAATTAAATGAAAGCTATGAAGAACTTGAGTAATTCAATTCGTAAAAACTGAAGTTACGGCTTTGATTGACAGAAAACACGCACAGTTCATAAAGAAATTCTAATTTTAAAGTCTCTGATAGAATTCGAAAACACGCGAAAATACATTGCGGGGAACCTTCGGTTTGTTTTCACAACACACATCTCTAACCTTAAAATCTCCGAGGCGGTTACGCATGTTTACCTGAGTTTCCGAACTAGATATAGCTCGTTAGTAATCACAGACAAAATAATGAAACTACCAAATTTATTCATAACGGAGACAATCCTTATGAAAAACTTCGGGTCAATTCTCAGTCAAAACCTCACTCAAACATTCAAACATTTCAATCGGCGCACGATGGATCCAAATCGAGTCCTAAGTGGTCAAAAATACAAAGACATGAGATATCACAAGAACTGTCGATCCATCAAATGATATTCTCCGATAAATATGGGACAAGCCAGGATAGAAAAACCGAGCCAAATAAACCCCTTAAAATCAACTATAGTACCCAGCTAAAATACTAATTTTCCAACTTTGAAAGGATCGAATTTGGACCGGCAAAGATTTGATTTCTGTCCATTGTGCGGCGGACCGAAGAATATCGAAAATCCGATATGGCGCGCGATACGGATTTTTCCACGTTAAAGGATAGGGAGACTTTTGGCGTTGCCGCTCCGCAATATATCGAACGAAGGGAATCCACCGTAAAACGAGACGCGATCATTACGTGCGGAAATCTGACAACGCACGTTTGCGACCAAGCCGAAAATTGTCGATTATTTTGCAGGAAGTTTATGGCCAAAATCGATACGAACCCATAACAAAAACATGCAGTACTTACTGCATGTTAAAATCGGAAAAATTGGGCTCGTAGTGATTTGGAGCTGAAGTTTTATTTAAAAATATTTTCGCAATCCAATATTTGGTTTTTGGGGGGTTTCAGGGGGGGGGGAGGCACCCGCAGATCTTGAAATTTACAAATGGCAACTTCTATCTTGTGATACCTCATTTAAAAGGGCGTAAAATTCGAAGCATTTGGGCTGGACCCAAAAGTTAATATCTTTTTTGTGTTCGAGACGTCGATGTTCGATTTAGGACCAATTTTCGAAAATTCCGAACTCCTACAAAAAGATCCGTAAAATAAAAAACTGCGCATGTAAAATGTTCTACTTGATGAGTACTTTTAAGAAGAAAATACGAATTTAGAATCAAGTAAACCGGAAGTCGACTCTTAGGTACCTACCTTAACATTTTTTGGCGGGAAAACCCCCATTCTCATTCATCAAAATTAATTTATCTTTCTTTGTTTCCCCCTTCCTTCGCCGTTTTTTGGCCAAACGGGGGAGGGGGAGTCCCGTAACCACCTATGGTCAAATTCGTTTTTTTTTTTTTTTTTTTTTTTTTTTAAATGTATTTGTTTTTTACCATATTTTCGATGCCTAGTTTTATAAATTCGGACTTTTCAATTAGGAGTGCTGATTTTTTGAAAATGGTCTAGATTGAACGTTTACCTTCCATTTACTGAAAACGATTGACCTGCCATTTACTGAAAACTATTAACGACATCGTCCTCCGGTTTGTGACAAAAGTCTAAAAATTGTTCACATGCTCTTTCGAGGTATGTATCGCAAGGTAGGGTATTTCTAAAAAAAAAGGAGGGGGTCATCAAAAGTAGCCCCCTCACATAGTAATAGTAAATATGGCGTAAACCGCATCCTTTTATCTCAATTAGACAAGAGTTAACAGAGGGGACATTATTTTTGAATAACCCTGTACGTATGCAACTCCTAATGAGCGTGGTTGTTTGTATACGACTTTAAAATAATTGCTGAACTACTTTTTCAGTAGTGTCCGCCGTCCGGATTTCGCGTACGCGGTGTGGTGCACTGTGCAGGCGTGCAGCGCAGCGGCTTGCTATGACTCACTCAAACGAGATTATCTTGATCGGAGCACACGAGAAAAAACCGTCTCCTATCGATAATTTTTTCTTCCCGTACCTACCGTTATTGCGAAGTCGGCCAACAGTTAAATTATTTGATATCGTTGCGTCGGCTCTTTAGTCTCTATAAAGCCGTGTATTTTTATTCGTTCCCGGTTCGCAGAATTTTACTTGGAATCTTATTGACAACTTTAGACGGTTGTGGACGAGAAGGTTTTTTTTTTTTTTTTTTTTTTTTTTTTTTTTTTTGCGTTTCCGGGTATTTTGGGCACAATTCGCCGAGTAAATTAATTTCGAGCCCTATTTTACGGGAAAAAAATTCGGTTAAAATCGGTCATAAAGAGTCTCAAGCCTTCACGTATGAGGACGATAATCGTTCAAATTAAAATAGTAATTCGCACGCAGTGGTTCGCACCGTTCGCAAAACTCCGTAAAAGATTCTGTGCGACAGATATTAAGAGAATCCACAGCGCGCAGCTTCGGTTCATTCCACCAACATCCAATTTCTGAACGTTAATTGATAATTAATAGAAAATGAAATGAATGTTGTTCCCTATCTGGTGTTAAAACAGGGTATTTTTTTATCGCATCATCAATTTTAACCCTCAAAAGTCAAAGCATATGTATTTACTTAGCAAAGCAGCAAATATCGGGGGGTGGGGGTCTAGGTTTTTGGTCGGGGGGGGGGGAGGGGTTGTGATTTTTCACCCTCTAATGGCAAATTTTCTAAATTGATGACCTTGTTGGTTCTTCCTCATTTTGCCACCCGGGACAAGGGAACCCCCCACATCCGCTCTTGGCAAATATGCGCGAATTGAGTTGCTCCACCTACTCATTTTTGATATGCAATGAAAAATGACAACGATTTGAACGTGGAAATTGATTGTAAATAGGTAAGTCCTTATCCCCAAGCGTGCCACACCTCACCATTGTAAAAACAAATCACCAGGTTCTCGTTTTACTCTGGTACCATTTTTTTTTTTTTTTTTTTTTTTTTTTTTTTTTTTTTTTTTTTTTTATAAATATGGCATCTATTCAGAGATTTGCACCTCACTAGGTGACAGAGTTGGGCAAAAGGGGGTGGTAATCGATTACACGATTACCGAGTATCGTAATCGTCGTTTTTTCGAAGGGTTATTTTATGGTAATCAGGACTGATTTTGTACAAGCCACCCATCATATTAGTTGCCGAAGAATTTGATTTAATCGAAAAGACCCTAAAGTTCACTATTTATCTGCGAAGAATACATTGAATTACCATCCAAAGGTTTGACGATTACCGATCACCCAGTAATCGTGTAATCGATTACGCTCCTATTTGCCCAACTCTGCTAGATGAGCCATCTCTTCTGGTCAGGTCCTACTTACAGTGAGTTATTTCCTCCCGCAAACAGAAAAATTGACTATCATAGGGCCTATGATTCATAGGCGTAGCACTGAATCTTGCAACGTTGCATTTTCTCACTTCTATCTCATACCAAGAATTGAGCGCCAAGATGTTCCTTGAAAATTCTTATATTCGATTTTTATTGCTTTTCTACTTTCTAAAAAATGACGCAAAAACCCAACGATTGCAAATCTATACCAATAAAAAATTTTACCACTGTGAGGGGCAACTTTTTGGTTCGAATTCTAATTTAAAGACTTTAAAAGGCTACCTAAGTGATGATAGTTAAGAAGCTATAACAGATTATTTTACTGGCACGCTTTTCTGCCCGATCCATTCCCTCAAAAATCAGCAATTTCAAACATTTCAAGAAGTCGGTACAATTTTTGAAGGCCCAAAAATCAACTTTGGACCCATTTTTTGTGGTCTATTTGTGGCCTGTCCACGAATGCATTAATTGTGCATTCACGCGGTCGACTCCTCAAGGGCATAAAAAGTCGTGTCGGTACTCCCTATGCAATATTTCCAGGGATTCTAAGGGAGTCATGTCTTAAATAAATGGGTGCGCCTTCATTTTTTAAGGTAGGCCAAAACGGTACAGGCGCGCACGCATTGTTAACTAGGGGTCGTTTCAGAAGTGTAGACGCAACCTAGACGGATGATCTGCTTTTGAATTTCTCAACCTTATTTCTCATATCGCATGATGGAAATGGATGAAATTGAATTTCAGATTTGGGTTTACTCTAAGGAACGTTTCAAAAGCAAAAAGTCTAAGTCGGAGGCAAGTTTCGTTTTGATTTGAAGGAATGAACATTGAAAAATTGCCAATGATTATCGTCAAGCGGCGCCCTCACTTCTCTTTTTCTTTTTTCGTCTTCTTTTGATAAGAACTCTACTTTCCAACTCACAACACTTTTCGATTCAAGTACTCCTTCCGGAAACTCCAGCAGTTCGACCGATATAGAAACTGTATTACACCTTTATGAGCTGATCAGGGACCAAATAATGTTGCTGCTTGGCGATCCCCCTGAAGACGTTTGATGGTGCGGGTACGTATTTAAGTGTGGTTTAACACACCCCCCCCCCCGGCCCCCGTAAGTGCTCACCGATTTTCTGTGTGCGGGACCTTGGAGGTAGTAACTTTATTTAGTCCCAGACCAAAACAAGCACAGTAAAATAAAATTAAACGAGTACGGAAAATCTGAATATCTTCAATAATAATGGGGCTCTTGCGAACTTTTGCTACACGGGATTGAATAACTGATTGAAGAGTTGATTCTTGCATAAAAACCTGTAAAAATGACGATGAGTACACTAAAAAATCAGGAAATTCACTCTCAGGATCGAGCTTAATGGCGGTTCGACGCAGGTATCATGGGAGATTCCTATCTAAATTGAAACATACCTCTGTGTTTCCAAAGAGAAAAAGGCATATTAGATAGGAATCTCCCATGATACCTGCGTCGAACCGCCATTACGATCTTGCCATTTAAGTAGTTATGTTGGTTTATTTCAAAATTTCTCGGTGTGATTTTCGTGATTTTTGCTGGTTTTCACATCAGAATGGACTCATTTGCTTACAGCAAAAGATTGCAAGAGTCCCATTGCTTTTAGTCGCATCAAGAGGCAAAAGGTCAGGGCATATATCCTCGCCAGTAAAGTTTTATCTTTGAAATATGGTTTAGAACGGCTCTTGAGAGTCATCATCGATTTATATAAATGAGGGGGTGGAACCCTCTTTCAATTTCTAGGGTGAGGGGAGGGGGGAGGGGGGGAGTTGTGTGTTTTTTCACACTTTCTCCATCGCGGCCATTTTAAAGTATGCGTCTTAGTCTTACTAGGTACGAGAAGTTATGCAAAAGTAAGGCTCAAAACGCGATCAATTCTAGAGAGTTTTTTTATGTGATTTTAGGGATGGTTTATTAGTTTCCTTTCATTCCCTTTTTGAATCAGGCGAGGCACTGCCTCACCCAGCGAGCCGAGCCAATGACGCTACGCGATGATTTTTTTTTTCTTACAGCTTTTTATTGTAACCGATGAGTGCATTGTTGGTTCGACAAGTACCGAGCATGAGTAACGCTTATAAGTTCTGTCTTTAAGACACGCTAAGGTTTTCTCTTTGGGTAAATTTCATTTTGGGCGACTGATTTCATTTTCAAGAGGAAAAATCTTTCTGCATCTATATAAGCTTCTCCTGTTTCCGCCATATCTCATTATCCAGAGCAGCAACGCTGCTAGAATGCGCTGCGACGATGTTTGTGCGGAAAATCCGACCAAAAAATTCTAGGCGCGGGAATGATATTTTGTGCGGAAAAGCCGTGCAGCCCACCGTAGTTATCATCTTTCGTGCAGGAACTGAGTGTAAAACTGTCTATATTTCGTATTTTACGAGCCGCCACCTAGTACTCTTCCAATCCGGCACCAATGTCTTACGCGCGATAATTTGATACTAATTTTTTAAGAGCCGCAAGAAACAGCGACGGAGAAAGTTTAAGACCAGGAGCCCATGCTATGACTTTTTGAAACTATCCGAAACTCTCGTCAAATCAAAGAAACAGTTGGGCCCGGGTGCATGAACTGGCGCGGGCGCGTCTAGAGTGATTATTTTCCTCTTCTATCCGCCTATGCGAAAGGGTGATATAACGATGCTTCACACGTGCTTCACGCTCCGAGGGATTCGTAGATGATCTCAACACGAAACTTACGGAAAAGAAAAATGTAATTAGCGCAGTAATAATCATTTTTTCGAATGTGGGTACTCGTACGACTGACGCGACCGCGACGGGCGGAATCGTATCATTCGTATCACGAAGAAAATTGGGTAAACGACGTGCAGTTTTCTGTTCCGTCGACGCGCTCAACGAAAATAAGAACGAATACGGTCTTCTAGTTTGCCGTTCAGAGGATTTACAATTTGAGACCGTTGAATTCAACCCATTTACTCTGCCCAGAATTCTTTGAAGTTTACCGTTTTTTTTTTTTTTTTTTTTTTTGTTATTTATATAATTTAATTTATTTTTTTATTTTTAAACAAATCATTCAAATATAGCGGCGGCTCGCGTTATGTGGCAACAGCAGATTCTCTGCATTTATGCTTACGTAAAATAATCGATCTTCAGGGGATCACTGAATCCCTGGGAAATAGATAATTTTGCTTAAGTTCAAATGGCAAAAATCATGGTTGCCAAATAGCACGAGCCATCACTATTTAAATCAACCTTAAAAGTTAGGGAAATGGGGGGGGGGGGTCAACCCCTTTTCCAGTTAAACGGGAGTTGCAAAAAGCTCTCCGATTAGTTTTTGAGAGTCGGATTAAGCTGCCTGGAAGGCGCCTAGAAAATTTGAAATATAAAGCGAAAACGCATCACTATATAGATATAAAAGGGTTAAAACTGAAACTTACACATAAAACATTGACCCTCTCCGGATTGAAATCCCCCCACATGCTGCCGTCGATTTGTGATTTTCGGAGATTGACAAGTTATAGCTCTTTAAACATGTTTGCGACCTTTTCAGCGTAAGTACGCATTCCTTTAACCAATCTCGAGGGCTTGATACGACGATTCGATTTTAATTTTCATCGATTTAATTAATCAATTATTTAATTTAATTTACATTTTTTAATTAATCTAACGGTGCTGAACACTCAGCACCATCTATACTGGCCAGTCTGCGAGTCGATCATTCATTTTTTCGTTAAGCCAACCAGAAACATTTATATCGATTGATGGACACTTGTCTATAGCGATATTTAACGGGCGACCTTTGAAACTTTAAAGATCAGCAGTGGCGCACCGAGAACTTTCGTTTGGTGGAGGTTTTACCGCAAATTTTCCATTTTCTGAGGCCTTGGGGGGGGGGGAGTGTTTGAAAGCAATTTTGGCCGAAGATGACCTTTTTTAGGGCAAAATCTTGATGCTTAGGGGGGGGGGGGGTGGGTTGACCCTGAAACCACCCCCTTTGGTGCGCCACTGGTGATCAGTCAAACGGGCTTGAAACAGGGCTCTCGATCGATAACTCCTAAGGGCATACCTTGCTAAAATGCGTGTTTTAAGTAATAAAGGTATAGCAACCTCCGAGAAGGTAAAATTGAGCAATCAATAACTGTAGTTAATGATTGACACGTTTAAAAAAGAAAAAAACAATGTGCCGATAAAATAAATGATCAACGATAATCAATATATTCAGACAAGTGGTCCCGTTATAAATACAATTTTTTCTTCAACTAAGTACAAGGTAAATAAATGAGGGAAATTTTACCTCCCGTGTTTCTGAAGATTTTTCCTCGCAAGAACATGATCTGTGTCTGATAGATCCCAGCGACGGATTAAGCCGAAAGTAGCCATGGATCGATTAAAAGGATTCGCAAAAGCGCCAATTAATTTACTCAATTTTGCTCGAGAAAACTTTTCAAATCTTGTTGTGAAACCTACACTCGCATACAGTGGCGGATCCAGAATTTTTTCTGGGGTTGGGGGAGGCACGCCTATGAATATTTAAATTTCAAGCGTTGCAGTAAGAAATTTTGGGCTATTTTCTGTTGAAAAAGAGCAACATTTAAAGTTCTAGACGCCCCCCCCCCCCGGTGAATCCGCCTCTGCTGACAAAAAATAAAAAGTTTTAAGGTGATTCCAGGAGAAGCTTGTCCAGATTTCAATCTGATGGATACCGGCACTAGCGCTGCTCCAAAAGTCAACACGTTTTGGCTGCAATTGATGAATTTAAGCCATTCGTACAAATTTGAGGGACGTCAGCAACTGCAAACATACCCCCTCGAAGATATCCTGCAAGTTTCAAGCTGAAATACTCAAAAATAAAGCCGGATATTATAAAATACGAATATTCCTGCGAATTAAGCCTGCGAATGAGTGCGAGTGAGAAAGATAAAAACGTATTATCACTCGTACTCCCTTGCACTCACTAAGCTTATGGCAAAATGAATTTTATAAATTACCGCTTTAATTCTCAACTAATTCAGCTCGTTTTGGGCTGAAAAAGCCGTATAAAACTACGCCTATGCTGAGGCTGACGTCCTTGCAGTTTCCATTTTTCTTTGTTTTCAATTTATAAAATGCCAAAAACACGACTTTTCCCTAAAGTGACTTGTGGCGCTAGCCATCGGATTGAAATCTGGAAAAGTTTTGCCTGAAATCACCTTAAGTGTGATTGATTGATAAATTCGTTTATTTTTTGAAAGAGGTGCCTTAACATCAACGGCCATTTACACCTCTTTTGAGGTTGGTTTTTTTTTCTTTTTTTTTTTTTTTTTTTTTTTTTTTTTTTTTTTTCTTTTACAGAAAGGAAAATTAAGTAATTAAGTATATGTAACATTAAACTGTGGACACTAAAATAGAAATATTATGTAAGTACTTACCTACTTACATGGAGTGTGAGAACGAGAAGGATTGAGGAACCATAACTTCTTGCATACACTGTAAATTGAAGGCGCGCTCGATCTACACAACGCATTCTGTTTCTTATACTCTTGAGTTTCTTTCTTTCTATTGCCATCTTTGAAACCATTCTTGTCTAATGCATCAAACTGATCTAACTTTCGCCGCTCGGCGAATCATCATGCGTATAGAGTGGAGTCGGCTTAAGAAACTATATTCATTATTTATATTTCATAGACTACACGACTTGTTTAAATTTTTGGATGTGTTTGAGTTTACCGATGTAAGTCAAATGAAGGTGTCTTACTCTCGCTCATAAAATAATTAGAAAGCATTTTCTTTAACGATTGTTTTCTCTGTCCTCCTCCTATTACTAATGAGCGGTATTTTGAGAAAAATGAAAATCAACCATTCTATTAGAGGAACATGACTGATACAATACCTGGCAAGGTCCATTTAAAAAGCTCAGTCCGATATAGTGACGTCAACTGCGTATTCTTTGTGATCAAATCGGGAATCACATTATTCAATTAGGGGTTGATTTCCCGATTCGGTCAAGGATTCGGTCAGATCCAATTGCCGGCTTAGGAACAGAGCGAAAGACAGGAGCGCTTTCGAACATTACTTCTTTAACCTTTTCAAGGGAGAAGTGGTACACTTGTTGTCCCTCTTAATTGAACTTGAACGTGAGATTCAATGAAATTCAAATGGACATATTTTGCAAAAAGTTTTGTGACCCATCGTCCTCTTTTGAACGGTTTCATAAAATCTAAGAAAAAACTAAAATCCCCAGAATGCGTGTAGGAGTGTTCTTTTCTTTTTTTTTTTTAATGAGTATTGGTACACCTGAGATAAATTAAGAGTTTTTTAGAGGATCCTGTATAGATTCTACAGTCACCCAAAGTGATCAATTCAGTGGCGTAGCGTGCATTTGGGCAACGTGAAATTTTGTCCATTTAAACCCTTCTAAAAAGTCGAATGTGAAGGTGTTCAACGATCACGATCGCCCAATAGTTCGATCTTTTTCATGGTTCTAAATGGACGAATGGCAACGTTGTCGAATTGTACGCTGCGCCACTGAATCAATTATTGTTCCTCCTGCCTTTTACTTCCAAACATAGTTTTTACGCGATTTCGTTTCAGCGCTCAAGTAGAGGGTATCAGTCGGTTATTCGCTGCTCTTCCTCATCAAGCGTTTGAATTCGGACCGAACTTCGCGCATGCATGCGAATCCAATTATTTGTTACATTTCCTTATTTTCGAAAGGGTGCATGGCTCTTTAGATCGGAAAACTTTCAAATCCATTCCCTTGCTGGGAATGTGTTCTTCATCCGTTTCGACTCTTTTTTTTTTTTTTTTTCTTCTTCTGAAAAATTACCAGCTTTTTAGCTTCAACCAATGGCAAAGCTGCGGCAGGGGACCACTATCGCCAAACAGTAACAAAGTGTACAAATTCTGCCTAAAAAGTTTGATTTATTCCACGGTAATGATAACTTTTTTCCCTGTTTGAGAGCTTCGTAGACAGTTTCTTCTTCATTTTTTCATTTCTGAAGAAGAAACTAGAACATGACATGGCGCAACTCTCATAGATATAGGGACTCAAGAGTTAATTACAGACATCACAGGTATAGGCAATAGTATTACAACAACCTAAATGTATTAGACAGGTTTACTTTTTTATACCAAATGTGCAGGTTTTTCTTGGTTAAATACTTACTCGGGTACTTGAAACTTGAAACAAATACATTTTAGATGTTTTGTGGAGGTAAGGAAATAAATAAACAAATAGATAAATAAATAGATATAGTGAATTAATGAATAATAAGTATAATGATACTGACAGATAAATAAAACAAATAGATTAAGATATATTAGTAAATAAACACACAAATAAATAAATGTGTACATAAATACTTAAGTAGATAAGCAAAACCATAAAATAGTAATTAGATAAATAAATAAATAAATAAGTTCATAAATTGAAATTAAGAGAGGTTGTTTAAATGTTCAATCAGGGCTGTGTTACAGCAAAAAAGATTTTTTTTTTTTTTTTTTTTTTTTTTTTTTTTTTTTTTTTTTTACGAAACGATAAAAGCAGTGTTGCAAAATTAGTGAGTTTTGGGTAATGGGTATCAAGAATGTTACCTGCTGCTTTCTGATTACTTTAGATTTTTCCCATTTGCTTAGGCAACTACAGCTCCCCCTTCCCCCTCCATTTGAATTTCACCAGACACAAAATACGAAAAACTGATCATTTTTGGGGTTTTTTGTGTAATCGCAAACTCACGGCTCTGTCTCTAGGCATGGATTCGTTTCAATAACTATGAATTATCCATGGTTCAAATGGGGAATTGTTTCACGGATTCGCATTTTGCTCGCGGCAGAGATTATTTTATTCTCTTTGCTGAATACATAAATGTGTACCGGCAACCGGCATTGCGATCGTTATCTATCTCTCCAGTCACTCCACGCTCTCTTTAAACCATTCAGTTCCTTATTATACTAAAACTCTCGGTGCTACCTCTTGCCGCTTTTTACTTTGGCGGGCAAAACGTGTTAAAGAGCTGGAAGGGGGAGGTTAGAACTGTAAAAGAGAGTCTTTGCAATGTAAAGACAACGACAAGGCGCGGATTGCATTCATCGGGGACTGAGGGAGCAGTAAAGCCATGGTTGGTAGATTGGGCTGAACGCAGTTTCAACTGCCCGCTAGAATCAGAGCGAGATTTTGACAATTTCCCTGCACAATCGGGCAACGGGAAAGTAAAATAATTTTCATTGTTCTGCGCTGCTGATTGCTGACTGATATATCTGCGAGCGTGGAATGGAACTGTCGGATAATGTTCAAGCGTGTTTATGCTCATTGCGTAAGGTCACTGAAATTACTTTAATTACAGGTGCGCTCCGCTAAGCTACCTCCAAACCGAGCTGCCGCTGACTGATTGTGAGTTCGTGCTGCACGGCCGCGGCCGGCTGGGCGACATCGACATCGACATGGTCCTACTCTAGATGTTCGTCTGACTGCGCGAAGAACTGCGCGCGGTCGCCTCGAGCGGTTCTTGGCAGTTTAGCTCTGATTGTGTGTCCGCAGCAATATGAGGATAAAAAAATTGAATATTTTCCAAAATTCGGAACGAAAATTTAGAAAAAGTTCTTTGAAGGTTTTTGTGCATAGCCATAGAGACTAGAGCACCTGTATAACGCCAGTGTCGTCAGTTGCGTGGGGGGAGGGGGAGGGGGCAGGAGTCGGCTAAAAGTAAGGAAGTGCTGACCTTTTTTTTTTGGTATAGACAAAAATTTCGAACTAAAAGGTGGTCACCAACAAATTTTGTCGGAATTTAGGGCCGTAAATATAGGGTATGTAGGGCTCTAACTAAAATTATATTGATGAGCTAAGAAAAAAAAATAAAAATAAAATAAGGTCATCACCCCCCCCCCTCCCCCCAAGCCGAACTCGAAATGACGCCCCTGATAACAGCAAAAATCATAAAAATGGGATTTTGCTAATAAGTATAAAAACCTGTGCAACATCTGACGGCCATTTTTCTTGTTTTGCCCCCCCCCCCAATTTTATGTGTTTATTCATTTTTTCATATTTAATTGTTCTTCAAACAATTTGAAGCTGTGCAGCTCACACTTTATTAGCACTTTCAGGAACATTGTCTTGCTGATAAGATGGGTTGGTTCCGAAAAATTTCTCGAAAATCTGCGAATACACTTTCGTTCATTTTTTAGTAAAATACAATGTCAAGAAAAAATGTCTGAATTCGCGTGAATTCATTTCAAATATAAAGCCATCCAAATGATGCCGAGCGCTGATCTATCCGATCCACGTACCTGCATACTTGCTCTAAAAAAATAAAAAATAATCTGTATAGTACAGGGTGTTTCATGTAACCTGCTCACTATGGTTTTCATGAACGGGTGACGATAAAAAAAATCTAGAAAAATCGGTTTTATATTAACTCGGACCCGATGTTTCATTTAAAATTGCTGCCACAACCCAACATTTGGTTTTTGGGGGGTTTTCAGGGGGGCACCCCCCTAATCTCGTGATTTTCAAATAGCAACCCCTATCTTATGATACCTCATTTGAAAGAGGGTAAAATTCTAAGCATTTTGGCTTAAACTGGAAGTCGATATCTTTTTTCGTTTTCGAGATATCGAAGGTCAAAATTCGATATAGAAGCAATTTTCGAGAATTTTTAACTCCTACAAAAATAGTCGTAAAACAAAGAACTGCACATGTAAAAAGAACTGCACATGTAAAATGCCTCTACTTAATGAGTTCTTTCAAAAAAAAAAATACGAATTTACAATCAAATAAACCGGAAATTGACTTTTGGGCACCTTAACATTTTTGGCGGGAAAACCCCCATTTCTCAAAACTTTCAAATGGCAACTCCTATCTTTTAATACTTTATTCGAAAAGGCGTAAAAAGTCGTGCATTTTGCCGCAATCAAAAGTTCGATATCGTCTTTTTAATTCGATATATCGATTTAGACTATTTTTCGTCCCTGTAAAAAACAGATCCTATCGTGTAATACATCATTCAAAAGCACATAAAAACCAAGAATTTCATTGCAAACCGGAAGTCAATACCTCTTTTTGCGGTCAAGATATCGCAAAGTTTAGTCTCTGGTTAGGGCCTACCTTAAATTTTGACTTGCGATATCTTGACCGCGAAAAAAGGTATTGACTTCCGGTTTGCACTAAAATTCTTGGTTTTTTTTTTGTGCTTTTGAATGTTGTATCACACGATAGGATCCGTTTTTTACCGGATCGAAAAATAGTCTAAATCGAACTTCGATTTTCGATATATTGAATTAAAAAGACGATATCGGACTTTTGATTGCGCCAAAATGCACGACTCTTTACGCCTTTTCGAATAAAGTATTAAAAGATAGGAGTTGCCGTTTGAAAATTTTGAGAAATGGGGGTTTTCCCGCCAAAAATGTTAAGGTGCCTAAAAGTCAACTTCTGGTTTATTTGATTGTAAATTTGTATTTTTTTCTTGAAAGAACTCATTAAGTAGAGGCATTTTACATGTGCAGTTCTTTGTTTTACGACTATTTTTGAAGGAGTTAAGAATTCTCGAAAATTGCTCCTATATCGAATTTCGACCTTCGATATCTCGAAAACGAAAAAAGATATCGACTTCCGGTGTAGGCCGAAATGCTTAGAATTTTACCCACTTTCAAATGAGGTATCACAAGATAGGGGTTGCTTTTTGAAAATCTCGATATTAGGGGGGTACCCCCCCCTGAAAACCCCCCAAAAACCAAGTGTTGGGTTGTGGCAGTATTTTTAAATGAAACTTCAGGTCCGAGTTACTATATAACTGATTTTTCCAGATTTTTTATCGGCACCCGTTCAAGAAAACCATAGTGAGCAGGTTACGTGAAACACCCTGTATACTGACTAGTACACGCAAAAGTGCGCAGTGTTTTTGACTAAAATGTCTGAGAATAAATCTCAACTATAATTTATACTACCCAATTAATTGTGAACCGCCTTCACACAATCATTAAGTTGATCCTTCTTTGACCGAGCAGTGAGGCCCCACAACAACGGTCGGGAAGGGCCAAACACCCTAGTGATGTCTTGAGCAGTAACGGGTCCATGGGGAGGGAGGGAGGGGGGTTTGCTAGGGTAGCTTTAGCCTGCAAAAATGCTGCAAATTTTAGTTGTGGATAATTCTTTAAAAAAAGGTCTTGAAATATACTGGCTAGTGGGGCTGTTTATACAGTCTTAAGAGGTTCTTGAAAAAGAATCCCCAAGTCGATTGTGTTGCGAAGTTTCTCGGCGAGAAGCCCCGAGTTCTCGGAATGGACTTTCATTGTCAGGATTTTGAAGTGGATATTATAAACACACTAATACTCTAATTTTATGAAGGCCCCCTTTATAGCTCTTAAATAGATTTGAAGGGATCCTCATCAGGGAAGTATTTCGCAACTGCGGGTAGACGATCTTTGAAATCAGTGTAGAAAACTGAGTACTGACTGGATAAATGAAGAGCTGCGCTACTCATGGTCGTCTTCGTCCCTCTAAAGTGCTTATCAAAAACTTTATCCCTGTAACAAATTATCCCTCAGCTACATTCTATTATCTATATAAAAGCTTTCGGCTTTTATCGGTTTGTTTCAAGCAGCCGATCGCTTATCGAAAGTAGTGGACGCGGATACTTTGGTTACAGTATCCACTGATTTCAAAGATCGGCCTGCAGGTCTTACTGTGGAGCAAAATGGGTATCTCAATTTGAGGCATTGGAGACTGGAGTCTCGAAAAAAAAGTGTCGTAGAGTTCGTTTCAGAAGTGTACGTGCACCTAACCGATAGTCTTTGAGGAATTTTCAATTTTCACTCCTTCAAATCAATGCAAAACTTTCCAGTTTCCTGCGACTGTACCTTTTGATTTTTAAGCGTTCCTTATTGAAAAGCTATAACGCTCAAAATGCATTTTCATTCCTTTTTACCTTGAATTTAAATATGATTTGAAAGTTGGAAACTTCCAAAGATTATCGGTCGAGCAGTGGCGTAGCGTGCAATTCGGCAACGTTATAATGCATCCATTTAAACCCGTATGAATGGTCGAATGCAAAGGTGTTCACCGAACACCCAATAGTTCGATCTTTTTCATGGGTTTAAATGAAGGCATTGCAATGTTGCCAAATTGCACGCTACGCCCGCGCCACTGCGGTCGAGGTATGCCTACACTTCTAGAATAACCTCATAACGAAAGGTGTGCGGAAAGATCAGTGTTGCCAGATTGGGGTGAAAAAGCCGTACGTTTTACATTGATTTAAATGGGGACGATACGGCTTTTTACTCTCGATCTGGCAACAGTGAAGATCACTGCACCCAGGTATCTATCCCGGAATAAGAGCGAAGGGCCTCAAAGACTGTGACTCGTAACGTGCTTTTGTTCAAAGTGATCCTCATATTGCGCCTTCAGTTCACGGTTTATGCAAAAATGGTACCTACCGTCTTGTAGGAACTGTCATCTTAAAGCAACTTCATTTGTTTCCGACGCTTTTGGGAGCAAGTGCTACAGGAGGTGCGATACGTCTGTTTCTCACATGATTACGGCGAATGCAGAGAATTCGGTATCCAGTAATACATTCTAATGGAAATAAAATGTCCATAAGTAGTTAGTATAAATTCACTTAGTTATTATTAGAGCGCAAAAGATTGTCTTTATTTACGTAAGCTAGCTTCGATGTTTAGATGATGTGTGTGTATATTCTGTTAAATGATAAAATTAATGATGGTTGTTAAATGATGTTTATAGATACCTCGCCAATTCTCGTGCAATTCATTTTAATTTAATTTCTAACTTTAAACCCGTCATAAATGTCCTGTTCCCAACATTTCAGTGATTTTTTAAACTTTCCTTGTATTTTGATATGAAGGAGGTGTCTCCAGGTAAACATCGCTACAAAGACCCTTAGATTTTAAGCACCGGGGCTGGCCCCGAACGATCTTGCTACGAGCTTGTCGAAGACGTTCCCATACATATAATCTAATATACATATGTTAATTTTACGTGCGCTAACTTTCTGTATTGAGGTGATTCATATCATTCACCATCGGCATTGCTTTTCCACAATTAAATTGCTATTTTTGGTCTAAAGAGAAGGGGGAGGGGTATACGCTGATTGGAGATATTACTCAAACATTTCGATGGTCATGTAAAATTGCAAATTCAATGATAGTGGGAGAATATGTGTTTTAAATACGTATAGCAGGGCCACCAATTTATACATACGTGGTCGTTGAACTATGCACCAAACGGAAACCCTGATGAAATGGGGTCCGTTTCGTTTGGCAGTTGTGAAACGAAAAATTCTTCAATTCTCTATTTTCTCCATTAAAAAACGAATGCTAGACAACAGTGATGGATTTAGAAATCTTTCAAGGGAGGGGAGGAGGTCCCAAAGGGACGGCTGAAACCAATTTGTTCCCCAAAACGATCAACATTTCCTCGAAAATCCTTTGTTAGTTAGTGTTAAAATATGGCTCAAGCGGGGGGGGGGGGGGGGGCTACAACCTCTCAACCCATCTAGATCTGCCACTGTTACACAAATGATGGACAAGGGGATAAGACCCCCTCTTTCTATAGTTGTTTAACTTATTATTCCTTCAAAGGAGAAGAATGAAAGGAATAGAAGAGATCTACGTTGCGCCATTATGTTTGGTGATTCACGGAAATAACATCCAACAGTCACTTACTGTTGAGCGATCATTGCTCAATTTGTGTTTCATCACTTGAAATTTTGCTTTCATGACTTTTCGACTTAAAATCGATGGCTATTCGCTGGGCTGTTCGGGGGGGGGGGGTATTCTAACCCGAGGCGGAGCGGCAAACTCAGGGCGATCAAGCAAAAAAAAAAGTTCTCAATAAATTAAAAAAGTTTTCTTTGAAGGGGGCAAAAATGGGGCAATGAAATTAATCAATTTGACTGGTGACGATTTGTGGAGGGCGGCAAAATTGCAATCTCCCCATCCCCCTTCCGGAAACATTTAGGCACGGCCTTGGATATTTGATTTCAGTCGTCAGCTAACCATGATTTATGTTTAGCAAATGGAAACTTTAACGATGTCCGCACCATATAGCAATAGCATTCCCCTCACCCCTCCCTCATACAGTTATACAGTAAGTACCTACTTCGATAAAAAATCACCGCTATTTAACTTGTTATCATTCACTTACATCCATAAAGCCCCTGATCGGCCTGGTGACTTACAATTCCCATTATCGTGAAACCCCTAACTGGATCCTGTATTATTCCACCTATCCGATCACTGTGTGGTGTGAAGCGGCGCGCGGCATCGCTGCCAAGTCGTGTCGCGACGTAATCGAGCTTTCGATAGGTGGGAGTTTTGGAGTCGCGCCGCGTCGAACGTGAGAGTGAGCGTTCTTGTCGGGAGGGGGAGGAAGGGGGTTATAAAAGCTTCATCTCCTCTCGAAACACCGGTGATGATATACCTACTTCTCTCTCTTTCTCACTCTTTCACCTTCCGCCACCTCTTTCCCTCACCGTGTTTCTTCCACTGTTTCTCTCTCTCTCTCTCTTTCTCTCTCTCCCTCTCCCACTCTTCCTCCTCCTCTCCTTTCGAGATTTCTCAACACCTGTCCCCGCTCAGACTCCTCGCTACGTTTACCTCATCGACTCGCTAACCGATTGAACTCTCAGTTTTGTTCCTTGTTTCGTCCGGTGTGTGCAGTGGTCGATCCGCGGCTTTATTTCGTCAGTGTGAGCTCTCCTCAACGCGCAGAGCAGTGTCCCTCGCGACACCTCGAACATAACGCGTGTTATTTGTGAATTATCGAAACTTTTGAATCTCTCTTTTTGAAGTTCCTCATTCAACGAAAGGTAAGTTTACAAAACTACAAAACGAGCTTTGATTTTTCTTTCTTTGAATAAGAGGGGGGTCTTGCTTATTGAGAGCGATAGTAAATCTGCATGAGAAAATCCTTTAGTCTTCAAGATTGTTGTAATTATGCACAGTCCATATTTTTTATTTTTTTTTTTATTTTTTTTTTATTTTTTTTAAAATTCAAGTCATGTCGGGTGACAGTGGAGAAGAATAAGAGAGTTAGTTGTAAATTTTTAAGTTTGAAAAAAGGCACTGGATAAAGTATTAGTCTTTTACGTCCCAAAGTTAGTAGTATTATAGCTGTATTTTTAGAGGTATTTCTGTAAGAACGTTATAAAATATCTCGAATAAAGTGTGACAAAATTTAGGTACTGTCTTCACAATAAAAATTCAGTTGTGTGTTTACCTACTTTATGCATGTAGAGCAAAGAAATCATGGACAAAGGAGAAGCTCGTCATTTTTTCCCATGTGTAAAAACTAAAAGAAAAGAGAATAGCTGACAATGGACAGAGGAATTTAGAGTGGATGGGTGAGGGGGGGACCTTTCCTGTATATGGGGCCAAAATTACATTGATTCTCATGAAGCTGTACCTAAGAGTGCGGGTTTCAGTGTACTGTAAATAGGTGCATATAACATATAATTAGTACACCAATGCTTTCATTTATTCACAAACACATCATTAAATAGGTGTTTTACAACTTCCGAAAATAAAATGTATCAAATTTTTAGTTGTAATACCTTATTCATATTTCACAATTATCAATGTTTATATATACGATATCAAAACACAATAATTTACAAAGGACATATAATTGGCGGTATATTAATACTTTATCGAGGCGCAGGTAATGACACGGTTGAATGCACCAAATGCGATCATACTATATCAATCAATAAATGCAAAGCAGGATAGATATTAATGTTGTTTTAGAAGTTCCTAATAGTTAAATAAGATAGATGCGCGTGGGGTTGAATCTTTGTGTGTTTGCATTGAGATTATTGGAAGTACTTGGCGAGCTGAAAACAAATCGTCTTTAAGTAGTTTTCTCCAATAATTTTCTGACTCTGGAGTTATTTTTTAGCCAAAAGGTATTGTTTTAGATGGGATAATTCGAGTTTACCTTAAAAGCAATGATCAATTTCACTACATCCACAGTTCGCAAAAGACCCTTTATTAAGTAAAGAGGAGAAACAAATTAGCCTCCAATGCCTCAATTGAAATATAAATAAGCGGGAAAGCTTCGGTGTCTTTTAAAGACACACTCATTTAACACAAGAAAAAAACACTCCTTATCCAAATGTTTTGAATGCACCAGGCACCAGGCCCATCAGAGTAGAAGTATTTTTCTTCGGTGATAATCACACCCGATAAAGTTAAAGCATCAAACCTAATTCATTCAAGATGACATTTTAATTGGCCCGTGTACAAAATACAAATGTACAATTACAATTGAAAGCGCTTTAATAGTGTCAACGGTCATAGCGTCGAGGTCACTTTTCCAAAGCACCGAAACAACCTTACTCCCTAAGGAGCATTATTTGATCGTTTTGTGAATTCGTTGTTCTTTTTGCTTGGCGTTGCATAGCCGCCAGTTTGAAGACAAAATATTCTTTTGTGTCATCATAGGCGTTAAAGTCTCCAGACGAAAAGTTTCTTGCGGAAGCGGGATATCGCTGTGGTCCACAAGGCTGTTTGTTACTCAGTGGTGGCTTGTGAGATGCAATCCATCGATGTTTCCTCCGCATTAATCAGCGGAAAAGAACCGATTTTCAAGAGTTCAATTGTACGGTTTTGAAATCGATACTTTTGCACAGATTCTCATGAGAGGTTTGGTACTATACTTGAGCATACTATTTTGGCTCGCTGGCACCGGAGGAATGCTCGTTAGTAGCAGAAATTAGGTACG
>VMOF01000388.1:40211687-40359439 GCA_011764245.1 Trialeurodes vaporariorum
GGTATAATGAAGGGATCGAAAAAATTTGGATGAAAAAAACGATGGATATGGAGCGTAACTAGAAAAAATGCAGAAAAAATAGTGAAACTAATGTTTTTAAAGGGGGCCTCGGAGGCCCACTTCAGGCATTCGTGTAAGTTTGAATGGTCATGCAGACTAGGGTTAAGTATCACGCGATAGGGGTCGTCTCACGGAATCTTGCTGATGGGCCCCCCTGCAGGCTGATTCTCTCATTCGGACGAGACGACATAGGAAGTAACGATGAATCCCATTGGTTTGAACGGCGTCACGTGACAGTTTTGAAGTCATTGGCGCAAGCTCCGAGTCATGATTTTGAAATTCATGACTCGTAACCAGAGAAAAATACTCGTCACAAGCTCCTAATCTGTCACGTGCCGCCGTTTAAACCAATGGGATTCATCGTTACTTCCTATCTCGTCTCGTCTCGTCTCGTCCAAATAGGGAGAATCAGCCTGCTGGAGGGCAAAAGCGTTAGCAAATTTGGGGGCGCTAAAACCTATTTTTAGCTAAGTTTGTCTCAAATTCATACTTTTTTCTGAAAGTAACTTGCTTTTTGGAGTATTTTAGACCCCCAGTTTTTTAAAATTCCGGTATCTCAAAGTGGAATAATGACTTCTTGAAAATAGGTCCGTATCAAACTTTGACTTTCGATAAATCGAAAACGAGAAACGACATCGACGACCCTCGGTTTGCGCCAAAAGTTTTTTTTTTTTTCTTTGCTCTCTTAGATACTGAAATAAAAAAATAGGGCTGCCATAAAAAAAGTTCGTTTTTCCCGGGGGGTGACCCCTCCCCCCCCCCAAAAAAAACCCCTTCCCCCAAAATGGGTCTCTCTCGATACTTTTGGACACGTTTTTGGTGGTTTGCGGAATTCACAGCATTTTTCGAAAAACCGCAGTGGAAATTTTTTTTTTAACACCCTGTAAAACATAATTCAATCTACGAGTATGTGCGAAACCAACGAAACGTTTGGATCAGATTTTCTTCGTTATCTTTTACATCAGATATCACCTTTTTAGGCAATAATCTGAAGTAGGTCATAAGTTCAGTCATTCGCGGAACGGTATCTAAAAAGGGTTCCCTTTTTACTCGAATAAAAATGAGCAATTGCTTCTGCGAAGGCACACATTCTGAAAATTCTCGCCTTTCCTCCGGGAACCCTTTTTCCCCAATTTAGTTTTTTCTGTTGAATCATTTTTTATCAAATTTTTTCATTTTTTATTTAAGCATTTTACAACAAATGAAGTTCTATAAACCCCCTCCTACCTCTCGGTAAAAACCCCGGTTTGCGACAAAATTTTATATTTTTTTTTGTTTTTTTTTTTTGTTTTTTTTTTTTTTTTTTTTTTTTTTTTTTTTTTTTTTTTTTTTTTTTTTTTGAAACCGATACCTAAATTTGATTAATTTGATGCATTGAACTCTAGAGAGAAGTGTTAAGCCTGCGCTCTTATTAACAAAGGTTCCTTTTGAAATTTTAGTTTAACTTTTTTAATTTTAGCCAATCAAATTTTTTCCCGTCACATTAAAATTATTATTTTATACATTTCGTAAAAAGAGTGGCCCAAACGCCAAACTTTATGTTTTAATTTTCAACATAATCAGTTTCTAGTTGATTATTTTGCAATTATATTGCGCCACGGGAAACTCGAAACATTTTTCTGTGAGGGCTTTCTCATAAAGCTCACCTGCTTTTCTAGGTGTTTAACTAACCCGCGTGAAAAAACATTGATGAATAATAAGCTCACATTATTGTTTTGAAATTGGGCCCGGGTTATCAGATTTTAAAATGTCTGCGTGGGCTCCACAAATTTTTAAGAGTTTCTTCATATCCACTGAATTACGTAGCAATAGTTTAAAATGAGACCATAATGATCAAGTGACTCAAATTTGGAGAGGAACATTTTTAGTTGCAGTTTTCATTATATTTTCGAAAAAAACTGGGTCTCAATCCCCTCGGACCGCCCATCTCCTCGTTGCTTTGTTTGGTATTTAAAAGGTCAGTTACCAAAAGCTAGTTTGGAAAATTTTTCGGAGGAAAGAAAATAACACGTATCTGCAATAAATAAAGCTGATTAAATTAGAGGAAATATGTACATATTGATTTGCGATTTTTTTTTTCTTTATTTAAAGCGTGCAGATAGTTTAGCTTGAAAATTAAATGGAGGGAAACTCAAGTTTTAGATTCATTGCAGCAGCATGAGGCACTTTCCTCACAAAAAGTTGTAATTTAATCCGTGATGGTCATCAATCTTTCATCAATTATTTTTCTTTTCTCTTGAAGGCCTGAACAAAACAATAAAATTAGAATCTAAAGTGATTATTTTGGTTTATTTCAATGGTTAAGTCATTTAATGAGTAAATCTCCTTGGCGACCCAAATTGTTCTCATATACCTTTTTAAAGTTCTTACACATCAACATTTTTGTCATTATAAGATGTGCTGATGTTTAGTTCGATGCAAAGAATAATAATTTCTTTTTAACCAAAAAAAAATGACTTTACTTTGTACCAATTAATTATAAAACCGCGCTGGTAACGGTGCGAGCTCAGAAATGATTGAAATAGACGCAAATCATTCAAAGCTTCAAATGTTATTAAATGCAACTAATTGGAAAATAATGATAAAAATGAATCAATTAATTTCATATCGTTAACAACCAATTCGAGGAAAGAGGCGAAAGTACCGCACACGTGGAGTAGGAAATATAATGTAAATTCCGATTTAATTGAAACGGAGGCAAACTTCGTAACGGTCCCCAGCTCAAAGATATATATCACCCGGTTCTCCCTGCTTGTGGTGAGATTCAAACTTTGTAATCCATGTGGTGTGCGTGATTATCACGCAATTGATAAAAAAAACAGCTTTTATCAATTTTTTTTCTTCTGTCTGATTAGAAAAGAACCAAGGACTGAAAAGGCGGCGTAAGAGTTTATGCGCGAAGAGGACTCATTTCAATCATGGACAGTATCGTACAATCTACTATAGACTTCTGATTACTGTCATCAAACAATCGAGTAAGACCCACATTTTAGGAGTTTAACCGAACGTCCAGTAGAGATTACCATACTTCTTGGCTGGGATCAAACTCAACACACAAGTACATGGTAAATTTCATGTAACACTTTTTTTCCGAGCTACTTCAAGACCACAAACAAGAGAAAATTAAATGGTCCCATTCGGTTACTTCGATTCCAAAATTGTCACAGATTCTTCGTAATTCACAAATCTAAATGAAAAATTGTTTCGTAAATTGCAAATCTCTGATTCAGCAGTCTAAATATTAGCCTAACGGAAAAATCCTCATTTCGAATTCATATTAATCGTACTAAATTTATACTTGAAATTGTTGAAGAAGGAAAAGTAACGAGGATAAAGTAATCAGACACTGTTGGACGCGGAGGAAATTCACTGATAGACATGAAATAATAGGCGTGAGCAACGAAATAATGAAGTTCAAATTTAGTAATTTCAGTTTGGTTCAGTCTAGCTTGATTTAAGTCCTAAATAACCACAAGATGCACTTATAATGAGTAACAGCGGATTATAATAACTGTTGGAATGGAGGAAAAAGCGTGATGAAGAAGAGATTCCCCTTTCTCACCCTGCTTGATCCTGATTGAGAGGACGGAAATAGGGATGGATAGAGGAGTCGGTTTTACTTTGAAATGTTTTTGATTCAAAAAGCATATAAACTCAATTCAGCGCTTCATTTTACATTCTCCTGCAGATAAAACCTCATACAACGCCCTTTCATCTCTTACCAACTATCTTCCTATCTCGATTTACAACTGAGCTCTCTTCTTCGTATTTTCTTTCGTTTCTTCATCTCTCTCGTCAAAATTTTCGTTCCGTCATTTTACAGCCTTCTCTTCCCATAATTTCTTTTCTCCGTCGGACGATCCATCCTCACTCCTCACAGTTTCTTGGAACGTTCAAGTTTCAACCTTGCAGTTCGATCATGCTAAATATCCTTAAACAGCCACTCTTGTCATTCCTCCTTTGATTTGCAGAGTCGAGTTGAGGATAAAAATCTTCATCTCTAACAAAGGCTGACATGAACAGAATAATGTAGGTCATAGAATAAGGAAACCAGAAACATCATAGGTAAAACATCCGTCGTCGGTTGCGTGGAGGGAACGGTTTTACCCGACACCATCATGGAAAAAAGTTCATGCATATTGCATTTAGCCTATTGATTGAATTTACTTAGTTTGAATTACTATAAATACAAAACAGTCCCCAAACAATGTCCACAGAACCAAATTTCAGAGAAGAGATAAAAAAAATTAGTAACTTTTCTGCACATTTAATGCAGCATTTTATGAAGAATGTCGCACACACTATCTGTTTAAAACAACAGAAATTGTTGAGATGTTTTAAAAAAAGTATCTACTGTGACATAATATGTTTTGTGGACTTTCCTTATTTTTGTAATTCACGCGATTAATTTATTCTCTGCAATCCTTTTTAATTACTGATTGTGAGTTGAAAAGAATTTGGGTTGTTGACGACTGGTTAAGATCGTGAAGATGTGATAAGCCTGACATTTAAGAAAAATATGCATTCCAACAAGCTTACAGAAGTGGGTTCCGTGAGAAGTAACCCTTGGTGCAGTTTGGTTGACAATCGAGATTTTGTGTGGAAATGAACTGCTATTATAGTTTTCAAACAGGCAATTTCAAAAAAAGAGCGGGAAATTCAACTCAACCCAGTAACATTTCCGGTCTTACGAGCATCTTGAGCTGATCTAAGGCAATTGACTAGATGGTCTAGAAGTTCTGCATTTTACCTGCAAATGTCCGCCTGTTTCGGATCTTCTAGTGATCCGCACAGATGATCTTGACATGGTCTGGAGGATATCTGAAGACGACAGCCTGGGTAGCTTTTCAAATTGTATTGCAGACAACTGGGAGAGGTTCCCAAGTTATTGTTTTTCAGATATCTTCAAGACCATGTTAAGATTATCTGCACGAATATCTTGAGCATATCTGGAAGTTGTCTTGTGCACAACTGGGAGGCTGACCCGGATTGATATGACTATCAGATATCCTCCGGACCATGTCAAGATTATCTGCGCGGATCGCTAGAAGATTCGAAACAGGCGGACATTTGCAGGTAAAATGCAGAACTTTTAGACTATCAAGTCAACTGACTTAGATCAGCTCCAAGATGCTCATAAGATCGGAAATGTTTCAAGATTATTTGCACGAATATCTTGAGCATATCTGGAAGTTGTCTTGTGCACAACTGGGAGGCTGACCGGGTTGATGACTATCAGATATCCTCCAGACCATGTCAAGATTATCTGCGCGGATCGCTAGAAGATTCGAAACAGGCGGACATTTGCAGATAAAAAGCAGAACTTTTAGACTAAATAAACAGCGCACTCTGGGTGGTGATTCTTGTAACTCATTATTATAAGTGGCGATAGCCACCCCGGTCAAGTTTAAAACCCAGAAGCAGTTGGCTAGCGGGACCACTTATATTTTTTACGAACATCGCGAAAAAGGCTCTGAGCAGGATTTCTCGCATGTTCGGTTAAATACCGCTTATACCGTCGCTCAAAACCCCATAACCCCCTATATGGCCAGAACGGGCCAAAAAGATCTATCAGATGGTATGAATTGATTTTTGATTCATGGTTCAAGCAATAAAGTTATTCCATCGAGATTGGTACCACATGTTGCAGAGTCCTGGATAGCACATTACACACATATTATTAGCTGTAGAAGAGATACATTGAAGCAGGGGCGTGCCGTGGTTTCCAAAAAGGTGGGGGGCAATAATGCAATCTTACCATCCTCCGCGAACAAAATGAAAATTAAATGACTTTTTTTTTTTGAAATTTGAACTTTTTTTCTTCTTTTTTTTCTTTCTTTTTTTTCTTTTTTTTCTTTCTTTCTTTTTAGAGCATGAGTGTCATGCTCTATTGAAATCGTTTCTACAAGGTCAATAATGCTTTTCTTATAGGAACGGCATGGTTCGGGGGTCCGCTCGGGGGATCGCTTGGTTTCAGTATCGAGAACGGGTCCTCGAGGACCGATTGACCCATGTGATTCCGCCAATCCGGTGTCCTCCCAATTTGTCGCTTTTTCTTTGTGGCGGGAGTTTTTGGCCAAGATTGAGGTTAAGCATTTTTGGGAATGTAATTACGTTACTAATTTGGATCAGACTTCAACGAAATTTTCTGTATGAGATATTGGGGTTTTATATCAGAGGATTGTGTCCATGTTTCGTGTATTCTGCGATTTAAAATGCATTTAGATGATTTCAAATTTCCAATCCTGTTATTGTTGATGTTTCGGTCCGCTAAAAGAGTTCGTTTGGGGAACGCGATCGGCGTTGCGTTTTAAGGTGAATCCTCAGCGACCTGTAGTAAGATTCTCATCCGCTAGATAACGCCACTGTTCCGCGGTCCTGAAACCATGCTTTTTCCGCCTTTAATCGTTAATTGCGAGAGCTAGAGTTAACTTTTCGAAAATGTAAGAACGTTGCGTTCTAGATCAAATCCTAAGGAAAATTTTAAGACCATTCCGAGCCATGGACGAAGATATAACTAAGAACTGCCGACTTCCTATCTCCGCCCGTGTTAAAACCTGTTAGCGGGTTTTCGAGCGCGACCGCAGCGCTCCAAGCAGCAGTAAGGGTCAACTAAAAGCGAACCGCTGCAGCGGTGGCCGCTCCGGCTCCCTTTCTCCCATGCCTTCCCGCAAATGTATACCGTGTAGGTAATTTGAATCACGATTGAACGAAGGGAACAAATGATCAGCGAATTAAAAGGAAGCAAAATCCGCTAAAAAGCAAACGTCTGGAGTATTTCTTGAAAGATTCCTGAATTGTCGAAAATGATTAATCAAGGACTGAAATACTATACACCACAGTTAACCTCAAAACGGAATCAAACAAGAAAGAGTACATAGACATTTGTTTTATTAGTAGAGATCAGGCGACTCTTTTAATTTGCTGATGATTTCTGTTACCTTGTCCAAAGTTGATTCTGGATTTCCCTTGCTTTCGATCTTCCATTGAGATACTGAGTTATCTGATCCTCTTGGGTCGCCGACAACAGTTGACAGCCATGCCATAACAGACCAACTCCAACAACGGTTTTAGCAGTAGCACAGCATGTGAGCATGGACACATCGCCAGGATCGCTCACTTGAAAGAGTAGTTTTGCTGACCGCTGCTTGGAGCGCTGGGGTCGAGAGCAAAACAGGACTAACAACAGTCTAGTTATATCTTCGTCCATGGTTTTGCGACGACCTCCCGTCCCCTTTGCCCTCCCCACGAACTACTGCACCTACGCCTACAACAGTTGCTTGCCGCGTTGTGCAGATTGCATGAATGATGTGTGTCCATCTACTTCATCCCAATTTCACAGCCATCACGGATGCCACGCCCGCCACGGGTCTTCTACCTGGTTTTATGCGACATCGGTCATCGTGGCTCAGTGTTACATGGTAATCAGCGGCGGATTCGGGAAAGGCACCCCCCCCCAACTCACGGTAGCCTTTGCCTTTTTTCAACAGAAAAAATCCCATAAATTCCTCCCTGCAATTTGAAAATTCATAGGCGTGAAGCCCCCCCCCCCCCTAAAAGAACTTTCTGGATCCGCCATTGGTAGTAATTTTTGCGGCACACTACGCCGGATTCCCGTGCAAATTCCTACACTTACCTTTCTCCCTTATCTGTCAATGGGCGCCCCCCCCCTAATTCAGAAAAATCAAAACTTTACAATAAAAAAGAATCGGAACATTCGAAGATCAAATAATAACGAAAGGAGTAAGAGTTAACAAACTTTATTCTTAGTTTACTTTACAATTTTAATTAGGGGCGTAATTTAGGGGGGGGGCAGGGCGGGAGGTAGCCCCCCCCCCCAAGCAGTGGTGCCCAACCACCCCTTGCCACTATACAGCTCGCCCCCCAGTTTCAGGATTCCTCTCCCCCCAGATCTAGACCTCCCCCTGATTTTTACCCCACCCCCTCCTGATTCAGACGACATCATCCTTCCCACCCGTCATCTCCCTCGCCGAAAGAAGTTTTAAAATCTACTAGTATGAACGTGTCTACATTGGCAACTACCGTTGGCAACGAGAATTTTGCGAACTTCCTTGAAAATTCAGAATCCTCTGGTCGATAATTACATGATTAGAGAATGTATAGGCAAGAGTTTTTGTTTTGTTAATTTTAATAGGTTAACTCTTAGAATTCATCAGGACAATGAAAATAAAGAAGGAATAGTTGTACTCAGCTTTTTACTATTTCTATCATCTGATGCTGTCACTTTATTCATAATATCAAACACGTCAAAAATAGAATTACTTTTGATACAACTACATGCTACAATCACTTACAATTTCTACCATTTGGAAGGAATTGATTTATTTTCTATTTTGGGCGGAAGTGGGGGGGGGGGTTCTCTAGACTTGCCCGTCTCTAGGGGGTGTCACCTAGACCTTCCATTGACATTCAAAAAGTTGCCCCTCCGGGCAATTGTTTTGCGGGTGCCCATGTCTTTGTCCATGGTCTCTGAACCAGAAATTGAACGTTCTTCCGGTCTGTGGTTGCCTTTTTTCTCATAAGTTTAGACACGGCCACCCTGTAAACCCCACAACAAGTTAAAAGTCCGCAATCCGCACCCTCGACCCGCAGCCACTATCAAAAGTAAATTGCCGGTTGACTTGCAGGTACTCTCCTTCTCCTCCCCCAACTTAGATTAGACACAAATATAAAATTAAAAAAAAAAAAAAAAAAAAGTGAAAAAAATGAATGCCCCAGCAAAGGGCCCCCTCCACAGTTTTCCAAGAGAGGGAGCGACCCCCTTGCCAGCGTAACTCCGAAAAAATAATTCCAACTGGGGTCCAAGTAACTCAAGTAAGGTCTCAAAATGAAATCAGATGGATCCAAAATTTTAACGGCGAGTACCGGTAAGCTTACTCTTTTGATCGGTCCAAACCGAATTGCGATACATCGATTTACTCTCGAGATATCGATTTTTCAAAGGCGCGCGGTATAGGGTCAGAAATCTAAGATTCTCTAAAATCCGCGAATTTCGACTCTCATGGACCTAGCATGCGCCGTGAGAAGTCATATGTGAGTTTTTTGAGTTCACATGAAGTTCATTAAGGGCCCTGACAAATGTCGGACCGATAAAGTCTATATCGGGGGGGGGGGGGGGGGGCGTGGCCCCAACTCCAGCGTAAGTCTCACGTACAATGTCTAACTGCGGCCGTGGAGGTCCCATAAGATCCGTTTAAAACTTGGATGGATCTGAATTTTTTCAAGAATTATCTAAAAGCTGAAGCTACCGCCCAATCCAAACCGCAGTGCGCAATCCATCGATTCGTTCTCGAGATATCGATTTTTCAAAGGCGTGCGGTCTTGTCAGATCGACCTTAGAGGGGCGCTGGAGGCTGGAAAAAGGCGAATTTCGTCTCTCACGAACCAGTCGTGTGCCGTATTATATCGGTTCCGCTTTTTTTCGGGTCCCAATGATGTCTCGAGAGGGCTCAATGCAGTTTCGAGCCAAAAAATATCATCTTAGGGGGACTTATTAAAAATATCAAACTACTCCCCGTTTCAGCGTAACTCTGACAAGAAATGTCTAACTGCGGCCGCGAGAGGTCCTGTAAGGTCATTAAATAAACTCGGATGGATCTGAAATTTTCGAGGTTGTCAGTCACAAGCAAGCGCTTTCGATCGGTGCAAACCGAATTGCAATACATCGATTCACTATCGAGATATCGATTTTTCAAAGGCGCACGGTCTTGTCAGATCGAACATTGAAATAAGCTGTGGATACTCTGTATCCGCGAATTTCGTCTCTCATGGACCGTTTAAGCTCCCTTAAAAATCGAATGAGCTTTTTTCAAGTTCATATTACGTTCCTTAAGGGCCTTGATGAGTGTCGGATGACATTTGATCAATATTAACATTCATTTTTTAATCTGAGACAAAAAGAGCTGAAACCATAAAGACGAAGAATTTCCATCGTGATGACTTTGGTTCAAGCGAGGAAAATTCTATAGAAGTCCCAAATAACTAGACTAGACTTTCCGGCTTGCTAGGATTGGTATTAAGAATTTCCTTCCTGATGACTTTGGTTCAGGCGAGAGAAATCTAAAAAAGTCCCAAATAACTAAACTAGACTTTGCGGCTTGCTAGGATTGGTATTGCGTCATCCGATTTTAAAGGAACTATCACTATCGAAATCGATTTTCAAAACCACAGTATTCACCTCGCCTCGTGAACAACTGTTTCAACACGCTATAAGTAAATTTTCATTCCCACTTTGACCTATCAAGTTATTTTTACAGCGATCACTGTTATACAAACACAAATGCAGCGTTGCGATTGACTTTGTCGCAGTTTTGTACTATCAATATGGAACTCCACACTTACAATGATTTACGGCCGACACTCATGCTCTCTTTGCTAACACTGTTCCAGTGTTGCAAGTTCCAACTTGTCTTTCTTCTTTTCTTTCTTTCTTCTTTCTTTCTTTTCTTTCTTTCTTTTCTTTCTTTTTTCTTTCTTTTTTTTTCTTTCTTTTTTCTTTCTTTTTTTTTCTTTTTTTTTTTCTTTTTTTTTTTCTTTCTTTCTTTCTTTCTTTTTTTCTTTCTTCTTTTTTTTTTTTGTTTTTTTCTTTCTTTTTTTCTTTCTTTTTTTTTTGGTGATCACCCTGATTTTGCCGCCCCCCGATTGGCAAGGGTATCCAGCCCCCCCCACCCCCCTCTCGACACGCCCTGCATTGAAGATACATACACAGAACATACACAGAAAGAGTTGACAAAGAATACCAGAAGTTCCGAGATTTGAACCTGGGCCGCTGCGGTGGAAGCCAAGTACTTTACTCGATGAGCTACGCCGGCTCGCGTAGGAATGGAGCAAATTAAACATATTTAAAGGAGTGGAATCTTCATACTCGTATAATATCTGGAGAGTATCTGGACTTACAAATCGAGAATTGAATATCTTCAGAATATCTGGAGAGTATCTGGACTTACAAGTTCAGAATTGAATATCTTCAGAATATCTGGAGATTATCTAGACTTACAAGTCCAGAATTGAATATCTCCAGAATATCTGGAGAGTATCTGGAATTACAAGTTCAGAATTGAATATCTTCAGAATATCTGGAGAGTATCTGGACTTACAAGTTCAGAATTGAATATCTTCAGAATATCTGGAGAGTATCTGGACTTACAAATCGAGAATTGAATATCTTCAGAATATCTGGAGAGTATCTGGACTTACAAGTTCAGAATTGAATATCTTCAGAATATCTGGAGATTATCTAGACTTACAAGTCCAGAATTGAATATCTCCAGAATATCTGGAGAGTATCTGGAATTACAAGTTCAGAATTGAATATCTTCAGAATATCTGGAGAGTATCTGGACTTACAAGTTCAGAATTGAATATCTTCAGAATATCTGGAGAGTATCTGGACTTACAAGTCCAGAATTGAATATCTTCAGAATATCTGGAGAGTATCTGGAATTACAAGTTCAGAATTGAATATCTTCAGAATATCTGGAGAGTATCTGGACTTACAAGTTCAGAATTGAATATCTTCAGAATATCTGGAGAGTATCTGGACTTACAAGTCCAGAATTGAATATCTTCAGAATATCTGGAGAGTATCTGGAATTACAAGTCCAGAATTGAATATCTTCAGAATATCTGGAGAGTATCTGGACTTACAAGTTCAGAATTGAATATCTTCAAAATATCTGCACAGTATCTTAGTTAACTTGTTAGATGTTGTATATTGAGAAGACAACTTCCGGAGCACACAGAAGCATGTGCCGTATCAAATTGTCTCCAAAAGAACTGAAAGTTATCTAAATTTTATCGTGTGTTACCAACATCTTGCAGTTATTTTGCAGATATGTTACGGCGCGCATATTATCTTGAAGTCATCTTTCAGACATCTTTCATGCCCAGATATTCACAAGACCATCTTGAGACCGGAAATGTTTACTGGGAAACATTATTTGACCCTTGTTCACATTTGCGTAGCTTCAGAATGAAAAAAAAAATGAAACAATGTAAGACTATGAGAAAGATATTGGCAAAGAAATTTTTTGTCACGGGTGAGTTTCATCTCAAAAAAAATGAATCCCTCTACCATGATTCGGAAACACAGCACATACTTCTATGACACCTTGCGCGTAAATTATTCCAGGTATATCAAGGAAATGTGAAGAGTCGAGAATTCCTTCACAGTTGGTTCCATGAAGTGAGAAAGCAAAATGAGCGCCCCATATCCTTCCGAATTTGACTCCAAGTCCCTATTTTTGACGGCTCCTTGATATACTGTTGTGTTGTTTAATGTTGGCTGTTCCGAGATGCGCTGCCACTGCCTGCGCCACTGTACAGCGCCTCCAGCGACCGACTTGGTTTATTACACCGTGGGTATTATTCTAAGTCCATCGTTGCCAAAGTATGCCCGAAAATATCTGATAAGTTTTACTTGCTCTCAAAAAATCGTACGGAAAGCGCAAAGCAAATAGCAACAAGCACAAAAGAGGCTTCAACCAATATGGATTGTAAATAATTAACCCATTAACTCCCAGGTTATGGAGGCAAATCTCCGCTTGGTTCCTCCAACTAAGTACGTAGATAAATATTCCGACTCCGGGGTGTTAATTTTCCCTATCCTTCAAATTGAAGGCGTTTGGTAAAACATTATTTTTCAAATGCCAACAAAAGAGTATACCTTCTGTCAATACGGTACGTTTGGAAATGTTGAGAGGCAAATTTATAACAACAAAAATGAGTATACTCGAGCGTGGTATTTAAAGGGTCAAGAATCGTTCTCGAGGATTTCTGAGTTACCCCTTGTGAGCCCAAGGAGACAGTGTCATAGAAAATGGGGGGGGTCTAGACCCTCGCCCCTTTGAAAATTGATGGACCCCAGATTTTTTTTTATGAAGGTGGGTGCACCTCCATAAAAAAATTCCTGGCTTCGCCGCGGTAAGGGGCGACTTATTAATACTTTCCATTTTGGGATGGGAAATTATTATTTTCGCTTAAACGCATTAAGCCATTAAAGCGGACATTGAGAGAGGGAGAGGAGGAGAGAGAGAGAGAGAGAGAGAGAGAGAGAGAGAGAGAGAGGAGAGAGAGAGAAGAGAGAGAAAGAGAGAGAGAGAGAGAGAGAGAGAGAGAGAGAGAGAGAGAGAGAGAGAGGAGAGAGAGAGAGAGAGAGCACAGACGACTTCTCAAATCCGCGTACGATCAGCAGCACTGAGTGACCAAAATTAGAAAGGCATGCTGAATATAAGATTCACCTGATTATAAACTAAACGCAGGGATATTTGACAACTATGGCAAAGCTCATATTCATCTACTTCCGGCCAGACGCTTCAAAAGATCACCCACCCACCCTATCCGTTTCCTTCACGCGTTGCCAATCAAAATTTTCATATCCAGTGAGGGTAGGAGCAAACCTTAAACAAAGGAGCTTCGAGGAAAAGGAGGCAGGAAAAAGAGGGGATGTATGAATAAATATATATGAGTAGAAAATTACATTATCAAACAATTTGTGAGTTTCCGACAAGGCTCAGGAAAAAAAAATTCACAACTATACATATATATTGCTGCCACGCGCTTGAATCAAGGTGTGTGATAGGTATGCATTGAATCCTGTTTTGGAAGGAATTGAATTTGAATGCTGCAGGGGGGGGGGGCAAAAGGAAAAAAGGATCTTGCATTTTCAATTTCTTACGGACGAAACCGAGATATTTTCAAATGTTCAAGTTGAATCTTCACAGCGTTTAGAGCCGATTTTTGCCACCAGATCGCTATTGTTTGATTAATGTCAAATAAAAAGTCAAATATGTAGCTTCTCTTCAGGGAAACGGAAAGTCAGATACTAGAAAAAACTAAACGAAAACAAGTTGAGCTGTCCAGAAAACTAGTCACTCCGTTAGTTACCTCTTTTAGAACATGCGATATGCGCTTCATTATAGTTCCAAATTCCAAAACCGCAGAAAATGATTAAAATAAATACCACTTGAAACTTCAACTGGAAATTTATGTTCTGCTCAAACAGTGCGATAAATTGAACGCGATGAGCTCGAGAATAGTTTCAAATTACTGCATCGTGACACTCGTAATATTTTCAAATCAGATTGAACCCATCGCGAGGACTTTTTGACAAACGTACAAAAGAGAACCAATTACGCCGGCATAAAAAGTTTAAAAAGCCGGGATAAATAAATGGCTCCGAACATGGGTGGTCTGTGAATTGAATTCAACTTTTGGCCCCGCAGAATTTTCCGAGGGGCATTGAAACAAATGTAACTGATGATCAATTTGGTCTCGAACATCAGCACGAGTCTTTGACTGATAGCAAGAGATTTTAACGTGGGTCGTCGGCTCTAGTTCATTTTATTTTTTTGAAACGCATTTGGTGTATATATTAACCAAATCAAATTCTCTTTTGAAATATTAATTATTTTACACGCTCAATCAACTAGAGAGATATCGATGTGAACTGGATTCGTCATGCACGCCTACCCTTTTTTGGGGGCTATGTTAAATGCGTGAGTCATATTGAAAGCTGAAACTTTTCGCTGAAAGGCAAATTGAAAGTGGAATCAAAATGCCCTGTCCGTCGTAAATTTTTTAAATTACTTCGCAAATGCATACAATTATCAACTGTCAACGATTTCAGATCCTCAAATTTTGCACTTTTGAAAACAAGCTCGGGAAAGGGCACTATTTTCATTTTGAATGCATCAGCTGGAAATTATTCGTAAAATTAATTGTGTGCGAACCCTGATGCCACACGGAAACATAAAAGGTACTTTTTTGTGATAATTCAACAGCACGAGGGATTTAATTTTTTTTTTAATCAATTGAAAAATTGAATTTAACGACCAATACAACCGATAAAAGTACCGAGTTTTATCAAATTAATTGAATCATAATTTCTTTGAAAGCTGAAAACGATCATGAACACTGAACAATCATGAAATGACCATATACTTGGCCGTTTTTAGAACAGTTATAGGGCTGTTACTTTTACCATGGCTCTATACTTCCTAAAACTGTTGATACGAATAAAAATAAAACTTTCCAGAAATGAAAAAATCGCATACTAGTTGGGAAACTATATGCACTAGCATCATAATATTCTGGACGTAAGTGTGGAAAACAGAATTGTTTATTCAATTCACGAGATTTAAAGAACTTGTGGTCTCAAAACTTTCTTCTAGCGACACTGAATAAATAAAATAATTCCTTGGTCTTCACTAAAGATCCAAAAGGATCAAGAGCAACTCAAAAATGTTAGAAAAGCAGGGTTAAACCCTTACTGTGAGAGGAAAATATTCGGTTGCGAATAAAAGCAGGGGTGCAAAAAAAAGAGGGAAAAAAAAGAAGAAAAACTCTGTCAGGAAAGATTGAAGGTTATGGTAGGCGGGATGGAGAAAGCAGATGAAACTTAAAGCGCTTTAGAAAAGATAGCTCGTAGGCATCCTTTGAATATTTAATAAAATTTACATGAAGAAATATTGGGGTTATTATCAAGTCCAATATGGAAAAGTTCAAACTAATGTTACGATCGGGGGGTCATTTCCCTCCTCCGAGGCCTCGTGCCCGAGCTATTCTGTTCATTCTCTCTTTCTCCCGACGCCAATTTTATTCGTGGAACGAAAAGCGCCATTTTTTTTTTTTAAAGTTTTTTTTCCTCCCCTGAATTGCGGGTACTTGAGTACTATTTTTATTTATCAGAACCCTTTAAAATTTTTGGTGGTGGGAAGAGAAAATAAAAAGCAAGTTAAAAAACAAAAGATGAAGTGATAAAATGTTACATTCACGACAGTGGCGGATCCAGGAGACGGGACTAAGGAGGTTTTAGCTGATTAGAAACCCCATCCATCTTGAGCCAAGAATTTACGGGCGGAAAAAAAGAGATTGCAAAAATGTACCATACTGGTGGGTTGATTTCAGCCTTGACCGCAAGATATTGATATGGTAAACTCAGCAAGGCGTCGAGCTTAACATCTCAAATGCTCGGTAGAAAAAGGCTCGATTGTTTGATGCCGTGAATCAGATGTCTAGTAAAGGTTATATATAGTACCATTGGTTAGATGGTGGCGAAAATCAACCACGTGGTGAATTGAATCCGTAAGTTTTTTTTTTTTTTTTTTATGCAATGTCAATGAGAGGATTTTTGGGCAACTTTTGGGCTTACCGTTGAGAAATCAGTTTTTATAGTCCTCATCTCCCTCTTCCATGAAATATTTCAAGATTCGCGCGAAAATATTCGCGTGATATTTGCTGAGTATGGAAGCTCAACTTGTAGTTTCTAATAAACCATTGACATGATATTTCCATCATTCTTTGCGAGTTGTTAAATAGATGATTAAAGGAGGAGCTACCCAAATGTAATCCAACACAAATTAGAATGTCCACTGGTTCACTCTGTATGTTCCACTGCAGGTTTGATAAAATAAAAAACAAAAAAACTAAAATTTTAAAGTTACACAAGAAGTTTGAAGAAAATTGTGGCACATTCAGCAAACTTTCCAAATTTAAAAATGACAAATGCGCTGAGTTGAAAATTTAAAATTATTAAGCTACTGTCTTTTCACAAGGAAATAATTTATTGCTGATAGGATCTGTTTTGGTGGAGAGCGTCCGTTTCCTTACCCTAGCCGAGAAGACAACTTTTGTTTATTTCCGTTGAGTCTGGCAACAGTGGGGGCGCAGGACAACGCAGCGAGAAAAGCGGGGGTGCGGAGCAGGAAACTTGGACAAAAGCAAACAAAATAATTGCAGGAATTCAATAATGATAGCCATTCGCGCGCGTTACTCTTAACACACTCAATCAATAACATTTCATAGCGATAACACGGCCACGATGGTTACGGCGGGGGGGGGGAGAAGAGGGGGAGTGAGGGAGAGAAGGATAGGCAGGCATTACCACTGCTACCACTTGCACTACCACCATCGATACATTCTATACAACCGATAGGGGTGGGGCCCCACTCCGATCCCCGAAGTGACGCCCCCTCCGGGCCCCTCCCTGACCGGCCCGAGATCATGCCACCACCACATCATTGGACGAAATAATGAAGAGAAAATTCTCTCTTTTCCTCGCCTACCTCTCCTCCCTCTTATTCATGATTCCCACCAACCCGCTTTTCACTCGCTGATTTAATGGACAGAGAAAGAAAGAGGAAGGGACAGGGGGATAGACAGAGAGAGAGAAACAGAGTGGGGGAGAGAGAGAGAGAGAGAGAGAGAGAGAGAGAGAGAGAGAGAGAGAGAGAGAGAGAGAGAGATAGGGTGCATGAGGGAGGAGGATAGAAGAAGAACATCGCATGCCCGCGTTCCAACGACGTCGCACAGTAAGAAAAGTAGATGCACACCAGCGGCGAAGCATGGAATGTGGCAAGTTGTACTTTCTCCATTTGAACCCATTAATTAACCTCTTATGAGCAAAGCCCGAGTATTCTCGTTTTTCTTCTCAAGTCTATTTTATATTGTCTCAGTCTTCATTCCGGATAAAAGCTACTACCGATGAAAACACGTACATACACAAAATACGATTTCGTCGGGCGCCTTCAATTCATCAGAAAGGCAATTCCAACTCCCCCAAGTACGAACAGTTAACTACTTTAATATAACCAGAGGAGTGGCGTTCTTTTGAACTAACCTGGTCGTTGAAGGGTTAAAAATATCAAACTAATGGCGGTTAACAGCCTCGAACTCGACGTTTTTATGGGTTGAAATAGACAGAATACAACGTTGCCAAATTGCGTACGCTACGCCACTGATGCGCACCATTCTAGTGCATGATTTATTGGCAGTAAATCAGAGGCGGCTCGTGCTATTTGGCAACACTGGTTTTCCTCCATTTGAATCTATGGCGCAATAATCGAATGCCGGTTAAGCGCTGCTTCACTATCGAATCGATTGTTTTACACGGAATCAAATGGAGGAAAAACAATGTTGCCAAACAGCACGAGCCGCCACTGCAGTAAATAGCGCTTTTAGTTCATACTAACACTCATATTTTATAATCAAGATGCAGACCTGAATGAAATCAGTTTTAAAAACTATGGATGATATGATACATAGAAGATTATTCTTCCGAGTTCAGTTTTGGTAACAAGAAACACGTTCTACAAGTCATTCAAGCGAAGGCTAAAAGGAGCTATATTCAACTCCAACATAAACGGAGATAGATATGATACTTTGTTAAAATGTGCCTCTCTCACTCTGGAATGTCTTTTTAGCATTTAGTTAATGCCAGTAAAATTCGAAAGGTATTGAAAAAGTATTGGGTAACCAAGCAATATCCCCCCCCCACCAAAGGAAAAGTGGGAAAATAAAATACCACAAGACAAAATCAAGCTTATACTTATCATAAACTGCAAGCCTTGAAAAAAAAAAAAATCCAATATGAATTTAAGTTTCCATGTTTTCAACGGAAACTTTGCCTTATAATATTAATTTTAAGTGAATCTATTGAGAGAATAAAGGCAATAACCAGGAGCTTCACTCTTTAGTCTAACCGAGTTGCGCTAGAAACCATATCTCTGACATACCCCCCTCTCATGCATGAAAAGTCATTTCAGCCGCGCGACCACTCGATTTGCTCGCGTCATAATATACCGTTTCGCGATATTGCTGTGGCATGGAAACCAAAATGAATGCCACAACGCGTCAAATACATCATGACCGCAACGCTATAACGCATCGTGATTTTCCTCGTATCTAGAATTCAGCCTTCAGCGCTGACCATTGGCTGATCCAGGAGTCTGTCCTTCTCTTTCCTCAGCCATTTGAACGCGTGTGTTAGAAAAGGGCAGATTAGATGCAGTCACGTGATTTTTGCCCTCTCTTCTATCCTTTTCTTACACGTGCGTTCTAATTGGAAAAAGAAGAGAAGGAAGATTTCATGGGTCTGTTAGTGGTGCAGACCGAAAAACCATTCGGCGCTATTACCATCCTGATGTGAAATAATCGATTTGCTGCGTTCACCAGGGAGTACTTTAATTGTTTCAAATCGGAGGCAAAGATTTCTGAGGGTGGATAGAGGGAATTTTGACGAAAATTCATGCCTGAAGAATGCCATCTCATAAGCGTCTGGTTTTCATAATTTTTTTTTACGTATATCTGTATTTCAGTGGCATAGCATGCTAGCAGGCAAAGTAGAACTGTGTTCAAGCTTAAATCCATGCAAAAGATCGAATTTGAGGAGTTTCAAGGGATTCGACACCCGCAATTGTTCCATTTGTGCATAGGCGGATACAGGGAATAGTCCTTCTCTCTCTCCTCCATTTGAAAGCGTGCGTTAGAAAAGGACAGAAGAGGGGGCCAAAGTCACGTGATGGCCCCCTCTACTGTCCTTTTCTAACAGAGAGAAAGACAATTCCCTGTATCCGCCCTTGCATTTGTGCGACGCACCAAGAGGAAAGAGCCCTCATTTTTTCTAGAACAAAATTTGAGATTTTGCTATGTACAAGCGTATATAGGAGGTTATAACGGCCATTTAAAAGCTAAGAACACGCAAAAAGATACAAGGTTGACCTAGTTATGACACATTAAAATTCGGTTATATATCTGAAGACATGATACTTTAAATAACAAAATTAAAAAATAAATTTATAACTAATTAATAATTAAGTTATTTTTATTTAATTTTTTTCTTTTTTTCTCGCGCGTTTTTTGACGAATGGAAGAATGCAATTTTCGAACGGCCGACGAAAATGGGCAAATTGTTATCCTGAATTCTGCATTCGGTGGAGATAAGGGCCCTTTTTCCTTATTTGGTACACTTCATTTTTCATCATTTCGAAATTCGAATGGATAAAACGCAGCGTTGTCAAATTCATCCAAATGCTGGGTGGACGGAAAATCAAACCTACCGGAAAGATCCAAGAAGGAAAGGGTAAAGTCACTCAACAGGTGTGACAGTGATATACTATGGGCTATATTAAGGGGGGGGGGGGTTGAGGGAGAATGAGGTAAGAGTGAGACTGGCCGAGTGTCTAGGATATCACCTGTAACCATGCAACTTGCGCAGCGCAATGTTGAGTAGTGTGGGGAGAGGAGGCTCAATCCTGCCAACGAGTGGCAAACTCATTCAATATACAACGAGATGAGATGAGATGAGGCAAACGCAGAGAAAGCCTGTTGATTCCTATTGCATCCAAAGCTCTCGCTTATAACAAGTGGTCGTTGAGCTTAAATGTTTGGATCTGCGCCAAAAAAAGGTTTTCAGCTCGTCGGTCTTTCTCTCTCTCTCTCTTCTCTCTTGTCTGCATTTGATGTTCGAGACGTCACTCTGGTCTTGTATACGTTCCCTGCCAAAACTCACACCGTCAACTAGAAAGAAAGATTGGGAATTTAAAGAACCATGCGAAATCCAGAGTCTTAGGTTTTCCTGATCGTCAAAAAATGGATCCGAATAGGTCTGTTTGTAAACTTATGCTACAAATATAGAGAATGGGCTATTCTGGAGTAAACTCGCTTAAAAATAACGATGGAAGCATCAGAAAGTTCCAAAATTGATTCACAAACTCAATAGATGCGTTCAGCGAAATTCTAAGATGGAGGACAAATGAGTGAGTCTCATATCTATGTATGTATACAATCGCAACTTACTATGCTTAGAAAAGTGATTCATCATAGTAGAAGCTGCAATTGGATGGGAATCCCCCATTGCCACCCACTCATTTGACTGAAATCTTGGATTTCTAAAATTGGATTTTTAAATATGGCTTTTTGGCTTGTATGGTTCATGAGTGGATTTTGATGCTTTTAATGTGATTTTTACACAACTTTACGTAGGAAGCTGTTGTAAAAGTTTGAAACACACCCATTGACTTATGTATGTAACTGTTGATTGATCTGATATAATTGTGGCTCGTGCAATCTGCAGCAATGGGTCTGTCGCAAACTTTCGGTACAACGATTAAGAGTGTATACTTCAATGTAAAAGCACCTGAAAAGCCCATTGGTGGCATCAGAAAGTCATAAAATGCATTAATAAACTCACAAGAGGCGTTTAACGAAATCCAAGATGGCGGAGAAATAATCGAGCAATCTGTATGCATGCACCATAAACATCCAAGGATGACCAACTTTGACAACCTCACTGGAGGCAGAGGTTATGTATTTATTTACGTTGTGCTGATTGCTGCCCGGAAAAAAACTACGGTGAAAATAACCATACGGATACCTGATTTTGGCACCTGCTAGATGTTATAGTAATGTTAACCAGAAGTATACTATGTTTTGACTAGGTACTAAGTGATGTTACCTGATTGCATGTCGAATTTGGTCAAAGTATCCGTAAGTAGAATTTTCCTAGGTAAGCAGGTGCTTACCTTATAAGTATCGGTAAGTAGAATTTTTCTTCGTAGCATAGAAAGAGTGAAGAAATTAAGATGAAAATTATTAGTGCCCAACGCCGCCATTACAATCACACTAGTAAAATTATTTTGCGCATTTCAGAAGTAACTTTCGTAAGTTGTTAGTGCTAAACTTCTTTATTTTTTGAGGTTTTTGTTTCTGACTAGACCCTCAAATCGTTAGTAGCCAAAGTGCGCGTCAGCCCCATTCGACAAATGGAAGAGACATCGATGTATTATTTTCGACGAGCACCAATGCATTCGTCTCACTCCGGTCAAAAGTGAGAACATCGAGTAGTTTTTAAACGCAGACAAATAAACGCTCAACATGCAGAATGAGTATTTATAGATGGAGTTATAGAGAAATCTTCGCTTTTTTAAAATTATTATTTTTAACAGTTGTTACGCATCATCACAAGTGCAGGATAATCCAAGGTTGCTTGGTTTTCGAATCAGTCTAGTTTAACAAGTATAAAAAAGTAATAATGCTGAATTACGTAATGACTGGTCCTGGTGAAATCAACAAGTTCATTAAGCTCTTGCTAACAGCTAGGCCATTGAATGATTGACTGTATCCACTTATTTTACAGAGGAACTGATATGCTTTTCTCGTACCCTCGAAGTATAATACCACTATCAAACGGGAATTTACTGGGTGGAACTGGCTCATACATATTAATTTCAAATTCAATAATTTTTGAGTCCAAGTGGGGTGAGAGATTGAGTGTCAGTCAGTAGTATAGGACGCGAAAACGTATTTTAACTACACGGCATAAACATATGACTAAAAAAAAATGCACACACAATTGGTGGACACGATGTCAAATCGTGCTCTATATTTCGCCTTTACTTGAAAGTACATCTGCTAAAGTATTTTTCTTACTCAGTCAAATTTTGGTAGCGATCTAAAGTCTCAAGCATTTACTACCCCCTAACAGACGCATACATTTACATTAGATATAATATATCAATCTAAGTTTTTAATTGAAAAGTCGTGTGATATTCCATATCCATTGATCAGATGAAGCGTTTTCTATTCATTAAATCTGGCAATGATTATGGGAACTCTCCCTTCATTCTCGTTCAAAGCTTTGGAGGCTTGCAATGAAGGGATAAATCCAACCAACCAACCCTCAGTTACTGTCGTGGTATACTTGATAATGCCCCTGCATTTGTCATTAAATATTCTGCTAACGCGATGATTCAGTGATTGTTAAGCAATGTAATAAATTTTAAGGACCCGAGGTGTTTAAATCTTCGGTCGCAAACTGACAACCGTATTTGTGATCTCCCTTCATTTATTCGAATATCACTGGTGTCCATTTCGAAAGTGATATGATATTGTTCAATTCATTTGTGGAGCTGAATTGTTTAAAACCAAATTTTGTTCCTACTGGCTGAGATAGCGCAAAACTACTTAAAGGCTTGATCACAAATATTGCTTAAAATTAATTAATTAGATAATATTAATAAATAAATAAGTATACACCCCGCAAGCCTCAAGCCACTGAAGAAAAATGAAATGGAATGCTGTAGGTGAACTTATAGTTACAGATCAACGGGTATCATGTTAAATTTTTAGTGGGCTCTTCGATTTTGGTGGTGGCTGTGGAGGGGGGGGGGGGGGGGGGTGGAGGCACTGCGGAGGTGGGAAACTAAGGGCACCACCAGGAAGGAAGGACGCTTTTCCGGAGTGATTATGCGAGCGCCCGCAGAACATGATCGTATTGAGTCGATGATCGGAAACATTGTAATCTCATGGGTGACGTCATTCAATTATGGGTACAAAAAGGTTTCCGATAAAGCCTCCTTCGATGTCCACGGTGACACAATACAAAGACCCTGCGTTAGTCTGAGGCATACCTGAAAGATTAATCAGGGATGATCCCAAAAATTTGAAGACTAACTGATCGAGTTGCCTAATTTAGCCACATCAGGATTACGAGCATTGAAATTAGCGATAAACGCGGAAATACCATTGAAAAATGACCGTATATAAATGATATATAAATTCCCGTGGTTCTTGAGCCTTGATAGAGGGGTTTGGAAAGGTGTAAGATAAGAGGGTTTTTAAGATAAGAGCCTTAAATGTATCACAAGACATACCTTGCGTCCTTGGTATTTGACTTTTTTTACGTGGGGGCCCAAAGGCCCCAAAATTTTGGATTCAAGGTGAGGGCCTTAATTTTTCATTTTTAGGTTTTTGTGGCACATCATTCGAAAGATCTTAATCTCTTCTTTCAGATGGTTTTTAGTTTGCTGAAAAATATTGAATAGTGTGGTCACAGTGACCGATTGAAAATTTCCCCGCAAAAGGGCCCATAACCCCCAAAAATTGGGGTTTTCTGGAAAAATGTATGAGACAAAAATGTCGGCAAGGAGTTACTCTTTTGGGATCTGAACTTATTTTTGTACCTTTTACAGGCTTTTTTCCGACAATAATAGAAAAAATGTGTTTCGAACCCCGCCCCCCTACCCCCCAAAAAAACCCCGGAGGGCCTTGGGGGCTTTGAAAATATTATCAGTGAATTCCTGGGGGTCAATTCCCTACACGAATATTTTGTTTCAGCTCTCTACTCCCAGCCTTTTTTGAGAAAAAGTATATAGACGAGTAGTCTGGGACACCCGGTATACGCGACCATGCTCAGTTAGGAGATTTTTAGAGGCACCGTTAACAAAAAACCTTGCAAAAATACTACAAAAAAATTGTTTTGGAGTCTTTTAAAACTAAATTGGTGAATCTTCATCGATTCTTTCGGGTTCCAGAACCGATAAATCAAATTTTGTCAAAATTAGTCCAAAAATACAGGATTTTGACCAGAATCAAGTCTGTACCAGTTAGCTGTATACGTTGTATCATAAAATTTGATTTGACTGACCTGAAAAGGCAACAAACATTCCTACCAACTCACCTTCCTGGAATATGATTGAACGTTTTATTAATCTATAAATAAGCAAGGGGCAGTAATAAGTACCTTTTCTGTGAATGTGCCAACTCGGTTCTCTTCTCAGAAGTATGAGCATCGGTGTAGGGCGAGGATTTGAAAAGCACACACCCTTTAGCCTACAGCTTTGAGTCATCAGACGATTGCGCCAACTTTTGCCAATATCGTTGCAAGCAACAGGGCCCGGGTTCGACGCAAATGAATGAAATCGGCAACAATGGCGTCACTCATCACTCCCTAATCCTGAAGTGTCTGAGAAATTTCTGGCGTCCCGACTTATTCGCCTGGAGGAACACAGGGAGAGGTAACTCCTAACTTGGTGTTTGGCGTAAAGCTGAAGCTCTTGCAGCAGAGAGGGCGTTTCTCGTTTCTCTCATCGTTAAGCTTCGGTTAGGCTTCGTCGCCATCATTGTCGGTGTCACCAGTCACCATGCATTTTCACTCAGTCGCACTCTAAGAATTTGGCGGGACAAAGAATCCAATCGAGCAACTCGGGCGACAAAAACATATTACATATTTTCCGTTTTCCCTTTAAAGCGAGGACTCCGCGTCGGAGCGACTCAGCGAGTCTCTCACCGCGTTTTCTCCTCGCACTCACTCGCCCAACTTGCAGCTTGCTTCACTCTTCCGTCGCTGAGCAAGTTGAGATAGAAGCAGAGCTGCATTGCCGCTTCGTCGTGCACACTTGAGGCCAAAAAAATGTCAGAAAACTCATAAAGCAAATTTTATTTCGTAACCAATGGTCACCGGTCACTTCTTTCGTGACCAGAGTTTCGAAACCACGGTCACTTACGGGAGCCAATCACAGACAAGGCAATTCAAAATTCAAATATTCCCTCCGGTCACCTACTCGTCCGATCACGTTTCACGTAACCCACCTCGGGAGGTAGGTCTCGAAATTCGAAACCAAGCGGTTCCCGGTCACCTTTTGATACGGTACCGTACATAACCGTACGTTGCTTGGCTCCGCCCACTTTTAGGTAACCGGAATAATAAAATTTCGGTCACCTACCGATTTTCGAAACCTGGTCACGTAAAACGTGACCTGGTCACGAAATAAAATTTGCTTCTATAGACGAACGCTACCTACAACACTTTATCTCAATGAATTTAAGCGTTGCTGGTGACCTATACCTGAGCCAAAATCTAAGGAGTTTTGTGACATTATTTTTGTCCCAGACTGTATACCTATATTTAAGGACATTTTTCATTCCACTGATGATTCCACCGGTTGATTGAACGATTAAACAGTTCAATTGACGGTTTCAGTGCTAAGTCAATGGTTAGCCAACAACCACAACAATGCACTCATCGGTCGCAATCGGTTGTGATAAAAGTCGCGTAGCGTTCTAAACTATCTCACTAACTCTCGCGTGACCCCCATGTATACCCATCTCTTTCTAACTTCGAAATTCGTATACAGGGCCTTCTTCAACGATATATTTTTAGCAAAATTGCATTAAAATGCCTCGAGGAATTCATTTCAGCCAAAACATTTTACGGACGATGCGTCTAGCTCTATGTACGATTTTTGAAATTAGAGTGAGATGGCAGTACATGGGGGTCACGTGAGAGCGAGAGAGACAAACTGTCTTTGTTTAGAAAGCTCATCACCGGCAGTCACCATTACTAAAACCCTCTATTCAGTTTATGACTGTAAATGCAAGAAAATACACACATTTATAATATTTCCCCCATTCGAAATCGTCGTTAAATTATGATAACAACAACAATTTTTTTGGTTTTTATTATTTTTTTATTTTTTATTAAGTCAGACGGAAGCTCAACTAATTGAGAAAAGATTACACATCACTGCATTTCTGTGCATTAGTTATATACACTGAACTGAACTGCGTGATCTTTTGGTCAATCGTCAGAATCATCGCTGAATTTAAAAATTGACATTAAAAATATACGCAAAATGGCAGCTCTGGATGGAAGGGAGATGCGAGCGAAGGAAAATAGTCACTAATATTCATTTTCAATTATGTTACATCGCTGTAAATGCTCCGCTTAGCTCTTCGGTTGAGCTTCATACTCTTGCGACGTTGCCGAGTTATTCGTAGAAAAAGTATTGTGAGCACGGAATCTGTCAATTCTATGAATACAGGAGACAATTCAGCAATCTCCGTACATGAAGAAACTGTCTTTGTGAATAAATATATCGAGCACATTTATAAACCGAAGAAATCTGGATGCTAACAAACTCCCATTTAATTTAATTTTCTCTCCGGTGAATTTGTAAACCAGAATTTCGGCTATTAAACCAAGATATCAAGGTGGCCTTTTTTCAATAATGAATTCAACCTTATAGTGATTACTTATACCTAAACATGCTTCTACGACTAAAACTGCCGCGTTATCAACAGTACAATATATAAATTACGAATCACCTACATTCTATTATTGTTGGGGAACTTGAGAGATTTTTACTTTTTGTTTCTTTCACATGCTTATCGAAAAAGAGCCCCCCCCCCCCATCCTCCCTCGGAAAAAAACTATACAAAAAAAGTAAGAGTCCCTACATTTCTGTGGGATGTATGGTTCAGCTGACGAACCCAATTTTATTCTAACAAATTTTTTAACTAACTTACCCCTTCAATTCTATTTCACTGTAAAATTCTGAGCTACAAACTAACAATTTTGAATTTAACATGATCAGTGCGGCGGATCCAGAAAAATTTTCTGGAGGGGACGCCAATGAAATTTGAAATTTGAAGGGTCGCAGGAAGTGATTTTGGGCTTTTCTGTTGAGCTAAGGTTAAATTTGAGTTTTTTAGAGGAGAAGAGGCACGCGTGCTCCTCCTAAATCCGCCACTGGACATGAGTGTTAACTGGTAAATTTTCAGTGGCAATTAAAGTAATGCAACTTGTAGTCACAGAACTGTGAGAGAAGGTGATTCCACAAGTTTCCAATCTTCCCGCCAAGTAGCTGTTCAAGGAAATACAGCTAATTTTCCAATAGTTTTCCAATATGATCGACTCCAGACCCTCTCGCAATCGATGCGTTGCCCCGGGACCGGCCTTGATTTAAGTTAATGACAATTGGAAGTTTTCCAAAGACTACATGATTGGTTGTGCTCGAGCTACACCTCTAAAACGAACTCAACTAAGGAACTTTTTTTGACAGCGTTTGAACTCAACATCGGAACAATTTTAACCAGTAACATGGACTGAACAATTGGCATAGAACAATTCCTTATATCAGTGACCGAAAACTTAAATTCACATTGAAACATTCCGTGTGCATCATGATAGAGAGTGAGAATTTCCGGCATATGGCCGGGTTTGTGATTGGTTGTGCCTGAGCCTTGATTGTAAAGACAACCTCTAAAAACAACTTCCACCATTTTGGGAAGAGAGCAGGCCTGGTTACCAGGTTGTGCTGATAAATTCAAAATCTTGTTTCCACTGGCTCTTGTAGAAGTTTCTGCTCTGATTGTTCTCGTATATTATTCGGTGCTTATTGTCTTCAGATTATGGGAATTAAAAATTCTACGGTTAAAATCTGGCAACACTGCATTCATATCACGTCTTATTACTTGAGAACGCGAAAGGTTCCTTCGTCACCGTCGCAATTCTTGATTCCAATTTTGATTTCACTTCATCTCTTTATGTTGCAATATTATCGCCTAAAAACCGTCCGCTCGCACGCGGTTTAAAGTAAAATAGTGGCGATGGCGGCGCGCCAAAGGGTAGTGTGGGCCGGAGGGGGAGGGGGTGCAAGAGACTCGTATCGTGCAGTCAACATATGTCACAATGTAAACACGCACTTTTTAGGCGCACCGTTGGCACAACGTGCGCCTATTGAAATCGCCCTGATACTCAATAGAGTATACTACGCCCCCTTGTGATCAAATGGCGAAATGAGCTTTTTTGATGTCGTGAAATTTAGGTTGTGTCCTGTGTTTTTTTTATGCTAATTTCATTTGAAAAGTTAATGTTCTCCCAGCCACGACTGAATTCTGAGTTGGTTGGGAGTAATTTCATGTTCATTGATTGACGTTTTTTTAAAGTTATTCTATGTCAAAAATTTCCAACCTCACTTTTTGATTATTTCAAATTTTCCCGGTATATATTCTAGGTGATCAAGAGAACCAATCATTTGCCGTTCTGAATGTTTGTTTTTTTGCATGTAGGTAAATGCAATTATTATAATTAATTATAGCGTGTGGTCAAACGCAAAACGGAAAGTCCCTACAGCAAGAACTCTGAACATTCCTTATCTCAATACTCAGAATTCTCATTTAATTACCAAAAATTACTGCGCATCGAAGAGGATCTCTTATTATTCAGCCCTGATGTCGTTGTTTCCATAGTGGTCCCTGCCCTAACCTCCTCCATATTTCCTATCAAATTTCAGCTATTTGTTTACGCTCAAATTTCTAGTACTCCAGGAACTTCCTGATTTCTTATGCTACCTTATGCTACATCTGTTGTACTACCTATGTTGATTCAAGCTGTCACTCTTCTTATATGTCTCAAAGTATCTTGAGACACTCAGACTGGTTCCTTAATCATATAGTTTGGTAGTCCGCTAACCTTTGACAGTCACCTATTTTGTCGGAGATCATCATCAGTCATGCCTAAAAGTCTAGCGCTTAGACTTTTGTACAAAATTGAGATTGCGCCTCACAATTTGGTGACAGTTAAGTTAGCGTCATATGATGAAATATGAATCATCGCTCCATTTCTTTCTGAAATTTGTGTTACCGAGTCAATTTCTTCTGAAAATTATGTCAGCGTACGTGCTGTTTTTTACTGAAACTTGAGTGAGCGCACAGTTTTGAGCAAAAACATTTTCAAACGCTATAAGAAAAAAAGAAAACAATACAGCATTGGAGAAAATGGGGAAATTGAGTTAGTGCTTATACTTTTGCTGAAAATTAAAGTCGTGCACCACAATTTGGTTAAAATTAAGTTATGGCGCTTTTTTTTTGCTGCAAAATGACTCAACGCGCCATGTATTTCTGAAAATTGTGTGATGTCATCAAATTCTTCTAAAAATTATGTCAGCGCATCGGTTTTTACTGATACTGAGGTGAGAGCGCTAATTTGAGCCAAAAATATTTTTAACGCTAATAATCAGAGACTGATTAGGTGCGTTGAGGTTGGATCAGTCATGCCTAAAAGTCTACATCCGACGGAGATTGTGTGATTGTATTTTTACTTTCTCACTCAAATGAAATTAGAAAAATTGAGAAAGTTTTGCGATGGCGCAGAGATTTTCAAGGTATTTTGTTGCGATAGTTGGCCTCTCAGGACAAAGTCAATCATGATTTAGTCAAAGTAATTGCCTCTTATCATGTCTAATACCATCCATAAGAACATCCTTCCATCATATTTTCTATTTCTTAACCCTTTCTGACTTAGAGAGATTTATGTAAAAAAAATCTGTGGCGTCTGTCCGTCGGTCCGGCTGTTCGTCACTCCGTACCTAGGCATAAGTTTTGAACCATTGATCCTTATGCATCCAGATTTTGCACAGTTGTTGCTTTTTAGATTCCCCAGAGGTACTTTTTTTGTTTTTTTGAAATTTTGATTTTTAGGGTAGTTATGGGGAAAAATTATTTTCATTAAAATCAATGGTAAAATGGCTAAAAATGAATAAAAATGGAATAATTCAAGTTTGGCTCAATCAATTTTGATGAAAGTTAGCAAAAAATATCTATTTTCAGCCTACTATAGAATGAACCACTTATAGTTCCTATATTTATTCCTTAAGACTGTTTAAAAAATCAAAATAAGCGCGCTCGAGCCGAAAAATAGAATTATCGTGAGAAATCAATCTTAAAACTTGGAGTCAATCAATAATGGCTCCATGAATTTTGATAAAACTTTGTACACACAATCTACTATCAATAAACTTAAATATTTTCCTCTCCGTGTCACCAAAAACAACCGATAAAACCATTTCTAGAGGTAATATAGGTGCGATTGAGCAAAAAATTTGGGAATATGAGCAAAAAAAATATAGTCCTATTATTTGGGATAGTTCAGGTTTGGTTCAATCAATTTTGATGAAAGTTAGCGACAAAAATCTACATTCAGCCTACTATAAAATAAACCACTTATAGTTACAATATTCAACCCTCAAAACCGTTTAAAAAATCAAAATATGTGCGCTCGAGCCAAAAAATGGAATTATCGTGAGAAATTAAGTAATCTTAAAACTTGGAGTCAATCAATAATGGCTGGATGAATTTTCATGAAACTTTTTACACACAATCTACTATCAAAGTACTAACATATTATCCTCTCTTGATCACCATACACAACCGATTAGACCTTTTCAAGAGGTAATATAGGTGCGATTGAGAAAAAAATATGGGTATATAAGCAAATAAAAACATAATCTTATTATTTCGGATAATTCAGGTTTGGTCCAATGGATTTTGACAAAATCTGGCAAATAAAATCTACAATTGGTTTACAAAAGAAATTAACCCTTACAGTTACAATATACAACCCTTAAGAGAGTTTAAAAAATCAAAATAGGGTGTTTGACCAAAAAAAAAAAAAGAATGAAAGTGAAGAATTAATTTTAAACTTAGAGTCAATCATTAATGGGATTGATTTTGACAAAAATGTTCACAAACATAATGTGTTAAAAAAATACACTAAACACTGCACTGTGTGCACTAAAACATTTTTCTGGTACAGTCCTCATAAAAACCTTACGACCGTTTCGAGGGGCAATATAGGTACGATCGAGCAAAAATCTTTTGAAACTAATTGTAAGCAAATATTAAGACAAACATAATATTTGCAATAAGTAATTCAAGTATGACTCAATTAAGTTCGATGAAAATTGCATCAAAACGTTTGCAACCAGCCTAGGCAGAAATTTCTTTTCAATGTTTTACTACAATATTCAACTTTTAAGTCTAAAGCTGTTTAAAAGCAATATAGGTTTCATTACACCAAAAAATAGAATATTCAAGGAAAATTAATTTTATAAAGAAAAGTCAATCAAAAATGGCTGAATGAATTTTGTTGAAATTTTGTTTGCACAATCTACGACTTAAGTACATCTTTGGAGGGGGGGGGGTTAATCTATTAAACAAAAAAATTATTTCGAAGATCCACAGTTTGAAAGAAGAAACCAAACATAGTACTCAATGGAGGAAATGCAAGAATCAGTACATTTCGACCTCCTATAAAAACTAAGGGAAAAAAGAAACTCCCAAAAATAGAACAAAGAGCAAATATAATGGATGCAGCTCAAAGAATAAAAACTTATTGGAATCTTGAATTACCTTTTCTAAACCCCGTTATAAGCAACATCAGATTAAGGCTCTCAATTAGCCTTCAAATAACAAAATAGGCAACTATTCCTACAGCTTCTCTACAAAATTGCAAACTCTTCGGATTAAAGGCAGAAATATTATGTCCGGAGGTGAAAATATTTGAAATTTGAGGGGGGTTTGGGGATCTCCCCCAGAATTCTAAAGGGGGGTCTGGAGGTATCCCCCAGCATTTTAAAGGGGGGTTTGGGGGTCTCCTCTAGTATTCTAAAGGGGGTCTGGGGGTCTCCCCCAGAATTCTTTAGGGGGTTAGGGGGTCTCCTCCAGAATTCTTTAGTGGTGGGAGGGCTCTGGGGGCCTCCCTCAGATAAAGTGATGTGAGAAAGTGTTCGTAGGGTATTCCCTACAGTTTATTTTTTATCATTTCGAGATTTGATTAACGTATTTCGGCCATTGTGCGCGGATCAAATGCTTTGTCACCAGTCGTGGGACGTCATGGGGACATTTAGGAAAGATGTCTTTTGACTCACTGTAACTTCTTCATCTTTTCTTACGTTTTGCCATGGCGTCCTTTGTTTTACATGGCATCACACTTCACGTTCAAATTTTTTACCGGGCAACCAAAGAACGGTGCCAGCTAATGGAATATGGCAACATTGTTTTTCTCTACTCTAACACATCATGAAAAATAATCGATTCTTGGTGGTCCGATTTCTTCTTACTACCGATCACTTTTTCATGTCCCTATTTTGCGGGACATACTATATCGTTGACTACCTTTTTACTAAAGGGGGTTCAAAATTGTTTTATGAGTATTTGATTGTTTATTACGTGCGTTTAGTGATGTGCAGTAGGAAATTCGAAGGATTTGTTCTATGATTGTCCGTAGTGGTCCCACCACCCCCCCCACCACACGACGCACACAGGTTCAGACCCGAACTTTTGCTAGATATGGTGGAAAATCTGAGGGGATGGTTTAAGATTGTCCGTAGTGGTCCTAACCTCCCCCCCCAATCGCCACACACCGGTTCGGACCCAAACTTTTGCCGGACAATTTTTTTTTAGATGATTTTTTGAGAATCCAAGGGATTGTTCTAAGATTGTCCGAAGTGGTTCTACCCCCCCCCCCCCACTCGCCGCGCACAGGTTCGGACCTTAACTTTTGCTGGACAATTTTTTTGAGATGTTGGAAAATCCGAAGGGTTTGAGATTGTCCGTAGTGGGCCCCCCCCCCCCACTCGCCGCTTACAGGTTCGAACTTGGACTTTTGCTGTACAATTTTTTGAGATGGTGGAAAATTCGGAGGTATTGTTCTAAGATTGTCCGTAGTGGTTCTACCCCCCCCCCCCCCCCCCCCCCCCCCCCGCCGCACACAGGTTCGGACCCAAACTTTGGTGGACAATTTTTTTGAGTTGTTAGAAAATTCGAAGGGATTGTCCTAAGATTGTCCGCAATGGTTCTCCCCCCCTCCTCCACTCGCCGCACACAGGTTCGGACCCTAACTTTTGCTGGACAATTTTTTCTGAGGTGGTGGAATATTCGAAGGGTTTGTCCCATATAAGATCGTATGTAGTGGTCCTAACCCCTACCCACTCGCCGCATCCAGGTTCGGACCCGGTTTTTTGCTGGACGCATTATTTTTGAGATGGTGGAAATGGAATTTGACTCATGAGGACCAAATTTGCTCAAGGTGCGCCTTCTCTGACACTGTAGTGTCAGAACTATCTGCTTGTTTTCTTTTCTCTAGTTCACTTTTTTTGGTTCATCGAAGCACCTGAACAAGCACGTTTTTGTCTATAACTCGTTTCATTTGTTCATTATTCATCTTTTTTCTCCATAAACGTGTAATGTGTATGAAAAACGTGAATGTAGTACATGCACTTTTATACTAACTGGAATCACTAGATTTAAAAAAGAGAGGGACCGTGACCTCAAATAGAACAAACCCTTTCGCACACGAATTATAAAAAAAGTGCCACTGTAATCTGAAACCTATACCATTAAATTGAACGAATTTTTCTCATATGGTTTCATGTGCGAGTAAATTTTTTCGAATTTCCATAAGGCTCCATGTAAAATGTCGCCCCTTATTCAGGACATTGTGAGCGAAAGGAAATGGGAAAAGCCACCATCTTGAATCCAAAATCTTAGGATTTTATTTGTGTATTACGGTTTTGATCATCACGAGATCTTGAGACCATATTTTTGAAATCTGTTGCAAACATGCACACAGATGGAGAGAAAATATTTTTCAATTTCAAAACTTTCAGGATTAGGACATATTTTCATTTTTATTAGAGGTGTAAGAAATTAAATTCGAACCGCGCCATTTTTGCACGAAATTTATACTTGCCACGCTTACAGTGACGTCACAAAGTATACATAGATATACACCCATAGCCCCTGGGAGCTGTCGGCTGCGGGCGTATACATACTTCGAGAGGAGTGAAAAGGTCAATGAAAATGTATTTTTGTTGTGGTTACTTTCATCACAGAGAAAAATTCCTCGGTTGTGTGAACTGAAGATTATTTTCATATTGATCCCCGAAGTTTTTGGTTGCGGAAAAAAAAAATAATTCCAGTTGTGAACACCAAACTTCAGTCAGGAGTACAGAAGACTTCAGCAAGTATACCTCAAATTCCGGAAGATATAAGGAAGTTTTCGGTACTCACGACCGGTTTCTCAGACCCAAAACCTTGGAAATCAATAAATACCGAAGTATATTTTTCTTCGCGATACCTTCGATCTTGTGCTTTTCTTTTCTTGCCGAGCGGCTGCGGTTTATTTCAACTCTACGATTATCAAAAGTATTGTCAAAAATTAATTTATTATCAAAATCGTCAACTTTGAATTGAATGAAAATTGAGTCATTTCAAACCCAATGCTGTTTTTAAGCGTGCCGTATATATATACGGTGCGCTTCTTGTTTTCATTTTCATATCTAATATATAAGTCCAATGCCTTGCTTATGGCAAAACCTTGGCGGGAAAGGTTTGAAAAATTAAAAACGTGTTTTCTTAAAACTGGTTTCATTAATCGTTAATTTATTGCTGCAATCCAGGAGGTCTCGGCGTCTATTTTCTTAAAATTGTAAAAGTTTTGGTATTCCTGTTAATTTCAATAAGTTATTAAGCGTCAAAGTCGAATTCCTTCAAACGAGAATTCCATACAGGTCCAGCAACCTAAGTCATTTGTGCCAACCTATGAGTCAAAATTCAAAGGCAGGAGGGGGGTGGAAACATCTCCCGCAGGAACCCTCTTTGCCCCTCGCCTTTGGGCTCCACCGGTCACAAGATTTCTTCACGGTGCATTAAGCGGTCGTAAATGTGTCAACATCTGTTTGACGAGGGTACATCGATAAGAAGCGACGAGGTATTGATGAAGAGCGGGAGGGGTACAGAAAAGAGAGAGGCTCATTCATATCCTTAAGGTACCGTTCTAGAATTCATCCCTTTATTGTCTCGATGCAGAAAAGATTATGAATAGCAGCACTTTCCAATGTACATAGATATACAGTATCACAGGGTAATGTAATCTTTTTTGCACGGATGCAGTAAATGGTTGAATTCTAGAACGCTACCTATGTAGACCTGTTTAGTGATGACGTCACGATCAGAATTAGTTCCAAACAAATGCTCTATCTCGCTCACTCTCGTGGATTTACCAGATCCAAATTTTCGAACGCAAATTCATGCTAGTTAACCAACAGTTTTCTCAAATTTTATTGCACCATTAGATTCCACTTGCCTTAAAGTATCTTTTCACTGTAACATAATTCCTAAAAGATCACAAGCGAATTTACAATCACAGTTATACCGAAAGACGTTCTACGTTTTGTCCTTGTCTTACTCACGGTCTCTTATGGTTGTATCACCGCCATGACACTCAATCATTCTAACTTCTCTCCGTATCGAAGCTATTGTTCGAGGTACAACACATGCCGTGATGGTGCTCATGAGCCTATATCCTAGAAATTTGTGCTCTTAAGAAACTGATAACTGTGATTGTGCATCGATGCGCGATGTTTCAAAAAGTTTGTGATAGCGGGCTCATATTTTATCACTGAGAAAAAAGTGGCTGTTAAAACTGTAAGAATAGAACCATAGATGATTTCGCCTTATTTCAATCATGAGACCTATCGTTGCTGTAGTCAGCGCGCTTGAATCTACACGAATTCTGATTGTCTCTATGGAATTTCGATTATTTCTATGGGAAATAAAGCGCGGGAATATATATCCAATCGGAAAATTTTTTGAAACAATCGGAAATTTTTATAAGGGACGTGGAACCCAATGGTGTGATAAACACAACGTGTAAAGAACGTGTTGTTTACTAGCACTTGTATTTGAAAATTTGGACTATGTTTCGTATGGGAAAACCCACGAGAGCGAGTGAGACGGAGCCTTTGTTTGGAACCAATTTTTTTCATGACGTCACACTAAACAGGTCTTTGCATCGGAAACATTTGAAATTCTGGGGGATCGGCAAATTGAAAGCCCCTCAATGAGCGTCGATGGAATCAAGGGATTTTTGAGGACATTTTTGGCGTTTTGTTGAAAAATAGGTGTTTAAAATCCAGAACACAGGGAGCCAGAGGGGTAAAATTCGCATTAATTGCTCTAAAAAGTGAGAGGGGCTGTCACGTGTCTTCCACCCCTGGACAGCTTCCTCGCTGCGGCTATGGAATTGACTCTGGAATAACTTATTTACCTATCCTAAAAAGTTCGTTGCGTGTACAAAATTTTTCACTGGAAGCTTCTTAAAATTTTGGAAACTATAGGTCCATATGTAACTTTGCTTTTCCAACACGAAAAATGATATCGACCGACGGCCAGTGGCGTCGCGTGCCATCTGACAACAATGCAACTGCTCCATTAAAACTCATTAAATACATCGAATTTTCCTTTTGCACTGTGCACCCCCTGAATTCGATCTTTTACATGAGTTTAAATGGATAGAACACATTGTTGCCAAATTGCACGCGACGCCACTGCCGACGGCAACAGAAAAAAAAAGAAATAATATGACAATGCGTTATAGTGAATAATGGCATAGTTTTAACTGTAACCTTTCGATACTTTTCAAGAAAATAAATGGGGAGAGGGGGAATTAAAATCCACAAACCTCTTAAACCTCCACACCTACTAATCTATACCCCTAGAATGCTTGATGTGTAAAGGGCACTTGAAATGGTTAGTTCTGTATATTAAAGGATTATTGTTTCATGAATTCGCAAGTGTTCCATTTATGCATATTACGTATCTACATCGTGACAATCGCAACAAGTGCTGACAGCACCTAAAACGGAAAAAAATATAAAAAAAAAAACTGTTTATTATTTAGAATCACGGCTTTTCCGAATATGACACTTTTTAACTTCAAAAGAACGCAACCTCATGTTTGATCCCTGAACAAGCCGTTTAAAAGGTGGAGGGATTTAGAAATATCTATTGTCTATAGTTTATGTGGGTAAAAAAGATCGAGCCTTATCAAATAATTTTCTCTTTTCAGCTTTCAATGAGTTTGTTGCAAACTTTTGCTACAGTGCTATAGAGTTTTGATTCTGATGTAAAATTGTCTGAAAATTACATTGGCGGCATCAAATAGTCATAAAATCCACTAATAAACCCAAAAAACGCATTATAAGAAAGCCAAAATTGCAGTCGTAAAGCCGAACAATCTGTGCACGCGCACGACGAACATCAGCGATAGGTGACCCATTCTCCCCTTTTTCGTTAAGGGGGGGGGGGAGAAAATATCTCTACAGTCAAACTGTGATTTTAAAAATGTGCATGGTCAAGATGTTGTCTTTTGTGAAGGGGGCGGGGGGGGAGCAAAATATCAAGAACAGGGTGTTTCAAAACTTGAGTGCCAAACTTATGGAGTGTATTTTTGGGGTCAACATACATATATATAAGACTTTATTTTCCTACATGAGTATGTGCTGCAATTGTTTCTCTTCTGAGCTAGAGGCCTCCAAAGTTTTGAAAACAAAAAACAAAAAACAAACACAAAAAAACAACGCCTTTGACTCATCTCCTTATAGATACATCTGATCTAAATTTATTTTTTCATAATCTCTCACCAAACAAGCTCAATTGGACAGCACTTGTCACAAAAGAACCGAGTGACATTTTTGATAAAATTGAGTTATTGATTGATAGAGCTAGCAATACTGAATCTCGAAGCAACAAGTGCTTCTTCTATAATAACAACTATTTCCCGTCAAAATTCCAGGTAAAAGTGAGCTGGTGAGCCTCATTGATGTCATTGTCCATATGATGAAATAAAATGAGAACTTGGTTCCTATGGCTGATTAGGTTAAACCTTAATCCGAGTCACGTAAGGAACCAACTCCGACTTGGTTCCGTTCAGTGGCGGCTCGTGCGATTTGGCAACCATGCTTTTTACCATTTAAACCTATGCAAAAGTATCGATATCTTGGGGGTGCATTGCACCTCCTGAAGATCGATTGTTTTACATAGGTTTAAATGGAGGGATTCCACTGTTGCCACATTGCACGAGCCGCCACTGGTTCCTTTTATAGAATTGGAACGGACTTAAGTCCGGATTAACGGATTTTAAAATAATCAACAGTGTAAACCAACTCTGCCGTTTGGTTTCTCTTAGAGTTTCGTTTTTCGTGATTATGCCAAAAAAAAAGAAGAAAGGAACCAAGTCACTTTAAACGCTAAAAATTAAGTACCTTTCCTACATAGTAAATTCCACTTTTCCGGTGTTGAAATGCAAAAACACAACACGGTAGTTGAATGAAATCAAAACGTAAGTAATTCCAAGTTTTTTGTTTAAATGCTAGCTCTTCAACTTTGGACTCAATTTCTCGAGATCAGCTCCATGTTGAATGCTGTCTAATTATTATCATTGCTAGCAAAAGCATTAAAGCTGTTCAGACTTTAGTGGCACGCTTTTCCAACACCTGCGTGTTGGAATTTTCCCTGCTTGTTTTTGTTTTTTTTGTTTTTGTTTTTTTGTTTTTGTTTTGTTTTGTTTTGTTTTGTTTTTTTTATGAGTTTCGTGACATTAAGCTTTATGAATAGTATTTTCTTTCATTTCGAAAGTCAAACAGTTTTTAATATAATTACACATAAGCTCCTTTAACACGTACATCAACCCAATCATGTACTATAAGCACACCGTTTCTCAGCGTCATCTCAGCGCTAAATAAACTTAACTACAAGGTAATGGATGAGGTGTTTAAATTTTTCAAAGCCATGTCTGATATGGAATCATTCGGAGAACAAAAAATTAGAAACTAAGTCCTTTTTATACATGCAATCAACACCATACTTGCAAAATCCACATTTTGCTATGATCACTTACCATTGCTTCAATATTTCTAAGTATTCTTTATTTCCTCCATTTTTCCTCTCATCCATCTCCCTCCATTTACAAAATGCATCAGCTCTCACTCAAGGATGGGATTTGCTCAATCCAAAATGGTCTTCAGTCTTGACTGATGCACGCTCGAGGATAACAAGCAGTGCTGCCATTAATGGCAGAAATCATCCGAATTTTCCATTTACTCATCAATGTGAAATTCGGATTGTTTCAAATATAAATGGCAACAATGATAGCAACATATTATAGTGAAGGATTTATTTACAAGGGTATATCGGGGCATGATCGAATATAGACTGCATCATGCCTGGACCCGTTACTATCCCTAACGGCACATTTCGAGGTTGAAACCAGATTCAATTCGGTTTGGCAAACCAGTCAACCGATTTCAATCCAGGTTTGCAATCCGGTTTCAAACCCGATTAACACAAGCTGGATTTAAGCCGGATTATAGACAGTTTGAAATGGCTTACATGTCCGGAAAAAAATTTGACTAACTAGATTTGACTAGGATTTTACCTATCTTCGCCACGCATCATAGACCCCTATTCAAACTGGTTAAAAAACGTTTTTCAACTTGTTTCAAAAATGGGGTTCAATCAGGGTTATTCCCGATTTTAAACCACCGATTCCGAACCGGATTCAAACGAGATTATCAAAGCAGGGTTGAATGCGAATTATAGATAGTTTGAAATGGCTTACATGTCCGCAAAAAAAGATTGACTAACTAGGTTTGATTCGGATTTAAGCAATCTTAGCCGTTGATTGTGAATCCCTTTTCAAGCTGATTTAAAGACGCTTTCCAACTTGAATCATTAATGGGGTTCAATCAGGGTTACTCCAGTTTTAAACCCCGAATTCCTAACCGGATTCAAACTAGATTATTCAACCCAGACTAAATGCGAATTATTGACAGCTTGAAATGGCTTACATGTCCGCACTAAAAACAGAACAGCCGGATTTAACCCGAAATCAAACTGATTTTGAAGAGGATTATATACCCTACTTTCAGCTGATTTAAAGATGTTTTCAAACTTGTTTCATCAGTTGGGTTCAACATGGGTATATTTCGGATCAAGAACTAAGCTTCGTCCCTATCCGGTTTTATAACTGGTTACTCAAGCCGGATTGAATGCAAAGTGCAGCTAAGCGACTTGAGTGACTCTTAAAACCGTATTTAAACTTAATAACCAGATTGAATCCAGATGGCAGTCAAGTTCTTAATGAACTGAACTTGACCAACTTCAAACTGAGAGAAAGTTATAGACCCAAGCTTGAGTTAATGTTTAGGTTAGACTCGCTAAACCAATATTCAGGCACTCTACGTGGGCCCAGGGTGAATACATTACCAGAAAGTACTGATGGAGATGTCCCAACAATACCAAGTTTCAGTGAAGAGGTCGTTCGCAGCTCGGGGCCAAGTAAACGCGAGTAACGTTTCGCAAAAATATGGTGGAGCACTCTCTCGGCGGAAGCCGCGAACTAAGTTGACTCCGCTTCCCTATCCGGTTTCAAACCAGGTTATTCAATCTAGATTGAATGCGAATTGTAGACGATTTGAAATGGCTTACATGTCCGCACCAAAAATTGGATAGCTAGATTTCACCTTGATTCAAACTGATTTCATGGAGGGTTATAAACCCTACTTTAAACTAATTTAAAACCATATTCAAACTTGTTTTATCAATTGGGTTAAACAAGGGGTTTAAACGGATCAAGAACTCTACTTTCAAATCCGGTTTCAAAACAGTTATTTGAACCGGATTGAACGCGAATTGTAGATGGCTTGAAATGGCTTACATGTCCGCAAAAAAAATTGACGAACGTGATCCGACCCAAACTCAAACCGTCTTTACAGCAGGTTAAATCCGACTTGAATTCGGTTCACAAGGCTGGCATGAAGTTGGATCGGATTCCATTTCTATATGGAGCTTTTGAACCTGACGTCTATCCGATTGATTAGCTAGGTTTGATCCTTGTTGGAATCAGATTCCTATCGGTTGCAAGTACTTCGACTAATTCGGTTTCAATCGAGTTTCGAGACGAAGCACTAAACTAGCCAACCGACTGGACGATTAAGAAATCGGCTGAAAGCTCACTTGAAACTAGGTCGATGAAGCTTCTTGCAGCAAGTTTGAAACCGATTTGAAGTCCTTTTTTTATGGGTTTCTAAATCCATCTTGAACCATGTTCAGAGAACTGGCTTGAAACCGGTTCGGATCCAATTTGTGGCAGGGCCCACTACGCAGTTTGAATCGGATTTAAATTCGTTTCCGATCCGTCTTTCACGAAGCTTGTACACCTGGTGATTATCCGACTGTCAATCTAGGTTTGATACTGATTGAAAACGGGTTCTCATAGGTTTGAGGAGTCCGTGTTTATCCTGGTTCAAGCCGATTCCAATCCGGATATCGAAGCTGATCATCCCCGTGCCGCTTGTAAACCAGTCTTGAAATCGGATTAAAATCAGATTGGCAATCGTCGGTTTGTCAATCCTTCGAGTAGCTGGATTGAAACTAAACCTGGATTGAGTGTGCCGTTAGGGATAGCTACCGATAAATACATCTCGACCTCTATCTTGAGCTCACTACAGTACCAGAGCTGATATTTTGTGTATAATAATAACATTTTTTAACTTATCAATGATTCTACAGGTTTCCAGTCAGTAGGCCAACAGTAATTTGGACTACACGTACCAAATGTCTACTTCTTTTTGGTCCGTCAGAATGTCTACGTAACTGTGTCTACCACGAGAAATGACCGCATTTTAAAGACGTCTAATTATTTTTTGTCCCCAGATATTGACGCCTCTTTTCAAAGTAGGTCCACTCTCAAAAGTAGAGGTTTCATACGGACAAGACAGCTTTTTTTAGACTTTCAAAACACCGATGTTTGGAATTATCATTGAACCCACTTTTTCTAATTTATTTATTGGTACCGATAATTGTTGTAACTATTGTGGAACTTTTTAGTTGACCCAACAAAGAAAACAAGGATTCTGTCGAGGGTTTTTGTTTTTGTTTTGTTTTTGTTTTTTATTTTTTCATTTTACTTTTGTTTTGTTTTTGAAAAACAATCTGAAAACAACCGGAGAGAGCTAGTGCAAATAGACATCTTCAGTTTCCTCCCTATCTCCTCCTCTTCCTCTTCTTTTTGCGGTTACTGCGTGGTTCAAAGAGAGCTCCCTATCCGTACCCTACTTTTACTACGCCTCGCTCCAATCATCACAAGACTGCGATTGAAATGAACAATAAATTAAAATGGCCGACGGTCAATGCTGAGGCGCATGGTAAGCGCCCAGCATCCACTCATATTTTTCCTCCCTTTCCTCTCCATCCGCCAATTCTTTGATATATTTCTAAATCCCTTGGAACTGAGGGATCGACGAGTAAATTACATGTATACGCCATACGCCTGCGTCCTGATGTACTCGCTTACTGTCTCCCCCCTCTCTCCCTCTCTCACTCTTTCTCTCTCTCTCTCTCAGTCTCTCTCTCTCTCTTTCTCTCTCTCTCTCTCTCTCTCTGTCTCTCTCTCTCTCGCTCTCTCTCTCGCTCTCTCTCTTTCTCTCTCACTTTCTCCCTCTATCTCTCTGTATCTCTCTTTTTCTCTTTCTAACTTAACGTCCGTAACCATCTACTTTAAAATCAGTTGATTTGACATTTTCCTCTTCTCCTGTCGTCAATCGAACAAGTTCCTGCAGGAAGGAACCAACTTTTATGTGTTACCCGAAGTAAACAAACAAAATCAGAGACCGCCAATGCAATTGGTTTCCTTCTGTGGACACGAAAAATTGGTTCTCTTCTGCAGAAAGCCGTCCAATCACAAAAGCATATATTTAGTTTTTGTGTTCAGAGGTAAACGTTTCGTTATATTTACTTGTTATTTTTAGCCTTTGACCAGTGGCGGATCCAGGGTGAACACGGGGTACGTATAGTCCCCCCCCCTAGAAGCCTCACATTTTGCTTTTTGCAACGTAACTTGTGGTAGATGGTGTCAACCTGTTGGTACATTTTGCCATAATCTGATGAAATTTACCATAATAGTCTTTTCTTTCCGTGCTTGTAAGGCGCTGATGATTTTTTTTTTTTTTTTTTTTTTTTTTTTTTTTTTTTTTTTTTTTTTTTTTTTTTTTTTTTTATAAACATTAGGAAATATGTATGATCTATTCCTGGACAGCAGAGCAAACAGTTGTGCGAACTATTTGGAGGACTCTTCTAATGTTATGAGACGCATGAGCTATGCACATGAGTGAAACGGAAGGGACCTCTATTTAAATTTGACGACTGCAAAGTACGAGAAGCGCTTTAAGACAGTCGTCGCCGTCGTCGTCGCCTCGCTCCACTCTTCAACCATTTTCTCTCCACCTCACTCGTGACTGTCATTTTTACTCCGTTCACTGGGACGAATAATAGAATTTAAAGGCGAGATTGCCCTTTCGGATTATTGGAAAGGGGCAGGAGTGGAAGGGCAAAGGAAGGTGTGAAAATGGAAAAATGGCAAGAGAGGTGACGGAGAGGGGTGACGCTGAAAGGAGGGGGGGGGGGATAAATTAAAATTATTCCGCTAACTAAAAGCTTGTTGCTTAGTTTCGCAGAAATAATTTGTTTAATAAAGTATGCGTCATTTTTCTTTGTCCCCATTTTCACGACGCTCTCTGGCTGCCTCTCGGGTTACGAAACGAGGACTTGAGGAAGCAAGGAAGACGTGAGCCTCCCCCTCCTTTTGATCTGCTCAATTTTGCCAGCATTTCACGGTCTCTTCTCCAAATCGGAGTTGTCAAATGTTTGGGAAAACCTCGGTGCAGTTTCCATGTATGAACCTGGATCATTCGTGGACTTTTCTCGACAGTTTTACTATGCCAGTTACTTTCTGCAAAATGGTCCATTCAAGATAATAGATCATCTATAAGACAATGTATCGATAATATGTATCGTTATTCTTTGTATAGAGAAACCAGGTTCAGGTTTTTGACCCATTAATGACCAGGTTAGTTCAAGTGAACACCACTCCTCCATTCATACAATGGGAGGTAGTTAACTGTTCGTACTCGGCGGAGTTGGAATTGCCTATACGACAAAGTGAAGGCTCCCAACGAGGCATTATTTTGCAGTGTTTTCATCTATATTTGCGTTTATTTGGACTGAGGACTGAAACAATGTGTAATATACTAGAGGTGAAAAATGAGTATACTCGGGCTTGGCCCACAAGGAACCCTTTCTTGGATGGTGGTACACATGTGTACCATTTTATGTAACATGTGATTCAATGGAATTTAAATGGACATTTTTCAAAAAGTTGTGTGACCCAACAAAGTTCTTAAAAAAAGTGTCCTCTTTCGAACGGACTAAATAAATCTCAAAAAAACTGAAATCCCAAAATGCGTGGATGAAAGGTTATTAATCCAATGCAACCCAATTTTAAAGCTTACGCTGGAAAATCCATGAATTTCCATGTTAAACTTTCCATTAAGTGTGAATTTCTTTGAAACGCAAGGAAATCCTTCAAATCTCTCACAAAAAAAAAAAAAAAGAAGAAAAAAAAAAAAATCTTAGGCTTGATGACGCATGGACCGTTTTTACCAGACAATTTTTTGCTGAATGACTTCTTATTACCAACTGAATTTAGTTCCCAAAGCCGGTCCAATAAATACGTGTGAGACCGACATTAAAAAAAGCAGTCTGTTCCATGAAGACAGGTTATTCCGATAGTGCTTTGTCGCATATTCTGCGATTGTTCAATGAGTTCAGTAGAAAAATAATTTCAGTACCTTCATCATACTTTTCATATTCACGATAATGATAGCCGTAGTTTCCAAAATGGGCTCTACAACTTTAATTCTCATCCAATTTTACTATATTTTGTGGCTCAGAACATTCCAAAGGCGCCCGTGTATATAGTAGCCTTGTTATTTTTATTATTATCCCAGAATGACGATCATTAAGGTAATTGCATCGGCACATATTGTAGATGGAAAACTCCTTCGGTTGGTGCTAGGTATATTCTTTCGCCATTAGTGCCGAGAGTAAGAGATTTTGTTGAGTTAATGGGCGGAATTCGGAGTTTTTCAGCGGCTTTAGTCCTTAATTCGTCTGTAGAAAAAGCTTACAGCAGTCTCATTTTCTACAGCGAAAGTTTCGGCCCCTAGTTAACATCAATTTGAGACTTCACCACATGTGGGTGATATTTAAATGTGATCATGTCACAGGTTGGATCATCATTCTAATGTTCGCATCGCGTGCTGCCGCGCCGTCACACTATATGGATAGAAAAAAAGTGACCAAAAATCAGTGAATAAAAGTAATCAAATATCATCGTTCTCGACTTTTTAAGCTTAGTTTAAAACTTTCCAGTGGCTTTCTTAGGTTTTACTTACTTGTTACTTAAGTGTTCTCTGGGATAAAAATCGGTCGTGAAATTTTATAAATGATAAATTGATGAGAAATTTAATTTCTGACTTTTAATGACTTTTTGACGATCTCGGACCAAAGCGTGTCAGAGTCCTCTCTTATCTAACCGATAATTTTTTTCACGAATAGAAACAATCATAATGATGGCCTCTTACTCCCTACTCGAAGATCGTTTCTTTTGAGTACGGATCCATTTTGTCCGACAATCAGCACAACCGTGAATCGTATCCGCGTTTGTTGTGGATTTCCCTGCAAAAGTGACTTGAAGTCAAATTGATTGAAAAAGAATTAATTTCATTGAGTGATCATGCCTTTAGGTTATCCCAGAAGAGATTCGGCTTGACAGTTTTCCAGCTTTAATGAAAACATCACAGGACTACGTGCCGTCACGACAAAACTCACGCTAAAGTTGCTGAGCGCGGCTTCTGCGCACTTCACATTCGCGCAAGTTCAATCTGCTTAAAAACAAGCCCCCAGGGACTATTAGGATGTGAATTATTTTTATGAGTTGAGCCTCGTCTCTGATTCTTTGGCTCTCAGTAGAGCTCGATAACTGTAAGAACCGCTCGTTTTTCCATTCAGTTCCTATTGGATAACTGTGGCCACCCAAATGCCAAATAGTGCGCTTCAATCGTTTCAACGTATACAGCGTTATAGAGGTTACTTTGAAGAGAAATTTTTCGAATGATCATGATATTTGATGAATATCCAATCCACCCTTTTGACATTGTTATATTCAGCTGCGAGGGCTTCTTTTGGGGCTCATCTAAGTGATTGCTGGAGTGATTCGCTGTGAATACTGATATTTTTATTAGAACGTTTCGTCGCGTAGAAATTTTAGCACGTTTTTACTACATGTTAATTTTTCGAATTTCCCTGCTTTTTTGACCTCTTGACTGTCCGTGATATTTTAAAATTTCACGATTCTATGAAGAAGAAAACCGTCTCCCAGTATGAATTGAATGGGATTATTTTTATGAAGTTGGCACATTTTGGAGAAAACTAGAGACACTGATTCTGTTCCACAGTTTACGATTTCAATTTTTTGATGATGGAATAGGATTTTAATCAAAATACCAGATGATTCTATGTAATCTTGATCAAATCAAATTTCTTGACAGTTCCAGGTTTTCCCTGACGTTAGAAACCAGCTGTAAACGGATCGTGATGGAATTTCGCTCATTGTAATTCTCTCGGTATTTTTGGACTTCCAGAGGTGAATCGCACAATGTGGCCTTAACAAACTGTCTCCATGAAAACCTACATAAAATAATCGATCTTCAGGGGATTTACTGAATCCTTGAGAAATCGATACTTTTTCGAAGCTTTAAACGGCTAAAATCGTGATTGCCAATTAGCACGAGCCGCTCCTGTGGACTTTTTGTCTTTTACGCGGAAGAATCTATCATTAATATTCAAATCTGTTGATACTGCAACGGCTCATTGAGCTTGAATGGTCGGTATCTTTTACTTGAAGTCTGACAACAATGTTTAGCGCTTCTTCTTCATCGCAACAGCAGCGTCACCTTATGTCGATCCCGAGAACAATGCAACGAGGTGGAAAGCATCCGCACCTATTATATTAACCCCCGCCCCGTGCTGCGTTCGAATACGTTGTCGAAGATATTTATTCTTGTCAAAAGTGCCTCCGGTGAGCGAATATTTTGAGTGTCGAGCTTTCATCATTTCCGGCCTCCTGAGATCAAGCGCGCATTGAGAACGTCCGTGGCTGAAATTCTTCAGACACACCTTCATGGTCTCGGGTCGAGGGGTGTGCGCGCTTCTCAGAGTGCGAGCACTTTTAGACAAGCCCTTGCTTCAATTTTGAGAAAGAAGCGCGCTATTGGCATTTGAACCTTGAGTTTTAAATAGATGATGCAGGTGCAATATAGAGCGCCCGGAATTCCATTGCCGGTAGAAATTAAAAGCTCCTTAACTGAACATATAGATATTGAAAAAAAATAAAGAGTTAGCTTCTCCAATGTAAAACTTCGCTATTCATTAGTCAAATCGTGTAGAATTGTTAGCTGAAGTAATCAGTTTTGGGACTGATCTCTTCAGCTGATGACCAAACACCTATAATACCTAGCTTATTGGCAGATATCTTGATTGGTGATGTTGCTGGTGCACTTACAAAGTTTTCGCGGCATGTGTGTTCGTTTTGTTCCTTCATGGCAACAATTTCTCTCAGTGTTAAACGTAATTTTTTTTTTTTTTTTTTTGCTTAAAATTCCGCACTGTTTTAAATTAATTCATTTTTTCAATTCCTGGCTCGTATTTATTTTTTAAGAAAGCAGTCTTTATGCATTTATTATTTCGTCTTGTTTGAAGAGCAAACATTTATTATTACATTATACTTCTTCTTTCAAACTACTCATAAACCATTACATCTGTGGTATATAAAACTGATTCTTTTTTGGTAACTGGTATGAAAGAAGTCTTTGTTTACACATCTCAAAAGTTTAGTCACTTAAACATATTAAATATTAACTCTCTATGGTCTCAGCTTTATGGGATTGCGTTATAAATAGCAAAACCGCAATCGCAATGAAAAGAATTTAATATCATATCTCGATTATTATTTGTAGGCATTACAAGAATCGATACAGAAATATTAAATGCATTCGTTTATACAATGGATTCTCGTTCCTTGCTGCGCACATTTTTCTCGTAGCTCTAGTGAGGGAGCAAACGAGAGTGGGCCTCGGTTTTCTGTCATCAAACGGAATTCGAATGAAAATCATTAATAAAATTTAAATCTGACACCCGACAGGCGGCGTCGGTTAAAAGTAAAACTTAGTCCGGTTCGAAGGGTGAAATATTAATTCCAAATACCTACCATTCGAGCTCGGAGTCCGAGTAAAAGAGAGACAGAAAGAGTAAAATGACAAGTCTAATTGAAAGTCTGGAACGGGACGAAAATGGAGGGTTGAAAATAAGCATCGGGAGGAAGCAAGTGAACTGTGAAGGCTGGACCATACCAGAGCGATACCGCACGTCCTGCATGCAAGAGCAGGATTCATCACAACAAAACAACAGGTCGACGACAACACGACCGACGCGACACACCGAAAATGGACACAGTATCCAAACAAAAGCCACCTCTCTGTTGTTGCCTGCCTCTCTTCTCGTCAAGAACACGGAAAGGGGTGAGCTGGTGCTCTTGTGGGAGGTTGGAGACCGGTGAATCAAAAACGCCGTGACAAGTTTCCAACGTATTTTCTTTTGAAACCCGTTCTTCCTTCACGAGTCGAAAAGGCTATTTCAGCCGGTAGAATTCGATAAAATTTGCTCGAACCTCTAGAGGCCTCTTTATAAACTGCTTTAGAAAACCGAAATTTGACACCCGAGGCGTCATCGTCGTGTCGGTGACTTTACAAAGAGCGTAAGAAAATTTTACGTTTCAAAATTTCCTTTCACTATTTCATTTTTCAAGGATCAGCTCAGCAGTCAGCCGTGCATGTTCCGGATTTTTTGCTTCTAATTTGGAGTGAAGAGTGGAGGATCTTGGAAAAAATCTTCAGGGAAATTGGTTCAAGAAAGTTGGATTGGAGATTTTGCATTTTGAAACTCTAGTTTGACTTACACCTCATTTCTATAAAAATGTTTTAAGCGTGCCGTATATATACGGTACGCTTTTTGTTTTCATTTTCATATCTAATATATAGGTTGCATGCTTTGCTTATGGCAAAACCTTGGCGGGAAAGGTTTGAAAAATTAAAAACGTGTTTTCTTAAAACTGGTTTCATTAATCGTTAATTTATTGCTGCAATCCAGGAGGTCTCGGCGTCTATTTTCTTAAAATTGTAAAAGTTTTGGTATTCCTGTTAATTTCAATAAGTTATTAAGCGTCAAAGTCGAATTCCTTTGAACGAGATTTCCATACAGGTCCAGCAACCTAAGTCATTTGTGCCAACCTATGAGTCAAAATTCCAAGGCAGGAGGGGGGTGGAAACATCTCCCGCAGGAACCCTCTTTGCCCCTCGCCTTTGGGCTCCATCGGTCACAAGATTTCTTCACGGTGCATTAAGCGGTCGGGCCCGACCGCTATAAATGTGTCAAATTCTGTTTGACGAGGGTTTCGAAAAGAAGTGACGGCGAGGTATTGATGAAGAGCGGGAGGGGTATAGAAAAGAGAGGGACTCATTCATATCCTTAAGTAGACCTGTTTAGTGATGACGTCACGATCAGAATTGGTTCCAAACAAATGCTCTATCTCTCACTCTCGTTGATTTACCTATAAGAAATCAGATCCAAATTTTCGAACGCAAATTCATGCTAGTTAAAGAACAGTTTTCTCAAATTTTATTGCACCATTAGATTCCACGTATTTTAAAGTATCTTTTCACTCTAACATAATTCCTAACAGATCACAAGCGAATTTACAATCACAGTTACACCGAAAGATGTTCTACATTTTGTCCTCGTCTTACTCACGGTCTCTTACGGGAGTATCACCGCCATGACACTCAATCATTCCAACTTCTCTTCGTATCGAAGCTATTGTTCGAGGCATCACACATGTCGTGATGGTGCTGATGAGCCTATATCCTAGAATTTTGTGCTCATAAGAAACTGTGAGTGTGACAAGGACAAAACATAGGACTTTCTTCGATATAACTGTGATTGTGCATTGATGCGCGATGTTTCAAAAAGTTTGTGGTAGCGGGCTCATATTTTATCGCTGAGAAAAAAGTGGCTGTTAAAACTGTAAGAATAGAACCATAGATGATTTCGCCGTATTTCAATCATGAGACCTATCGTTGCTATAGTCAGCGCGCTTGAATCTACACGAATTCCGATTGTCTCTATGGAATTTCGATTATTCCTATTGGAAAAAAAAAGCGCGGGAATATATATCCTATCGGAAAATTCATTGAAACAATCGGAAATTTTTATAAGGGACGTGGAACCCAATGGTGTGATAAACATAACTGGTGCAAAGAACATGTTGTTTACTAGCACTTGTATTTGAAAATTTGGATCGTGTTTCATATGGGAGAACCCACGAGAGCGCGAGTGAGGCGGAGCCTTTTTTTGGAACCAATTTTTTTCATGACGTCACACTAAACAGGTCTTGGTCATTAGAAACATTTGAAATTCTGGGGGATCGGCAAATTGAAAACCCCTTTATGAGCGTCTATGCAATCAAGCGATTTTTGAGGAAATTTTGGGCGTTTTGTTGAAAAAAAAGGTTTTTAAAATCCAGAACAAGGGGAGGGGGTAAAATTTGCATTAATAGCTCTAAAAAGTGAGAGGGGCTGTCGCGTGTCTTCCACCCCTGGACAGCCTCCTCGCTGCGGCTATGGAATTGACTCTGGAATAACTTATTTACCGATCTTAAAAAGTTTCTCGCGTGTACAGTATTTTTTACTGGAAGCTTCTTCAAATTTTGGAAATTATAGGTCCATATGGAACTTTGCTTTTCCAACACGAAAAATGATATCGACCGACGGCAACAAAAAAAAAAATAATATTACAATGCGTTAAAATGAATAATGGCTTAGTTTTAATTGTAAACTTTCAATTTTTTTCAACAAAATAAATGGGGGAGGGGGAATTAAAATCCAAACGTCTTAAACCTCCACACCTACTAATCTATACCCCTAGAATGCTTGACGTGTAAAGGGCACCTGAAATGGTTAGTTCTGTATATTAAAGGATTATTTTTTCATGAATTCGCAAGTGTTCCATTTATGTATATTACATATCTACATCGTGACAATCGCAATAAGTGCTGACAGCACCTAAAACGGAAAAAAGAAGAAAAAAAAAACTGTTTATTATTTAGAATCACGGCTTTTCCGAAAATGACACTCTTTGACTTCAAAAGAACGCAACCTCATTTTTGATCCCTGAACAAGCCGTTTAAAAGGTGGAGGGATTTAGAAATATCTATTGTCTATACTTTATATGGTTAAAAATGATCGAGCCTTATCAAATAATTTTCTCTTTTCAACTTTCAATGGGTTTCTTGCAAACTTTTGCTACAGCGCTATAGAGTTTTGATTTTTATGTGAAATCGCCTGAAAATTACATTGGCGGCATCAAATAGTCATAAAATCCATTAATAAACCCACAAAACGCATTATAAAGAAAGCCAAAATGGCAGTCGTAAAGCCGAACAATCTGTGCACGCGCATACGACGAACATCAAAGACAGGCGATCCATTTCCCCCTTTTTCGTTGAAAGGGGGGGGGGAGAAAATATCTCTACAATCAAACTGTGATTTTAAAAATTTGCATGGTCAAGATGTTGTGTTCTGTGAAGGGTGGCGGCGAGCAAAATATCAAGAATATAGGGTGTTGCAAAACTCAAGTGACAAACTTATGGAGTGTATTTTTGGTGTCAACATATACCTATATAAGGCTTCATTTTCCTACATGAATATGTGCTGCAAATGCTTCTCTTCTGAGCTAGAGCCCTCCAAAGTTTTGAAAACAAAAAACAAACACAAAAAAACAACGCCTTTGACTCATCTCCTTTTAGATACATCTGATCTTTTATTTTTTTCATCATTTCTCACCAAAGAAGCTCAATTGGACAGCACTTGTAACAAAAGAACTGAGTGACATTTATGATAAAATTGAGTTATTGATTGATAGACCTAGCAATACTGAATCTCGAAGCAACAAGTGCTTCTTCTAATGACAACTATTTCCCGTCAAAATTCCAGGTAAAAGTGAGCTGGTGAGCCTCATTGAAGTCATTGTCCATATGATGAAATTAAATGAGAACTCGGTTCCTTTTTCTTAAACCTTAATCCGAGTCACGTAAGGAACCAACTCCGACTTGGTTCCTTTTATAGAATTGGGAACGGACTTAAGTCCGGATTAACGGATTTTATAATATCAACAGAGTAAACCAACTCTGCCGTTTGGTTTCTCTTAGAGATTCGGTTTTCGTGATTATGCCAAACAAAAAGAAGAAAGGAACCAAGACACTTTAAACGCTAAAAATTAAGTAGGTACCTTTCCTGCATAGAAAATTCCACTTTTCCGGTGTTGAAATGCAAAAACATAACACGGTAGTTGAATGAAATCAAAACGTAAGTAATTTCGAGTTTTTTGTTTAAATGCTAGCTCTTCAACTTTGGACTCAATTTTCTCGAGATCAGCTCCATGTCACGTGGTTCCTCTTTGATGAATTATCATTGCTAGCAAAAGCATTAAAGCTGTTCAGACTTTAGTGGCACGCTTTTCCAACACCTGCGTGTTGGAATTTTCCCTGCTTGTTTTTTTTTTTTTTTTTTTTTTTTTTTTTCATTTTTGTTGAAATCAGCAAAATGGATTATAGGCGAGTTTTGCGGGGGGGGGAGAGACTCCTCCAATATACTAATTCTGTGATTCTGTATCTTTTACTCATTTTTACTTGTTGTCAATTACCACTACCACTCGCTCTTCGAGAAAGAACATTTGAATAAGTATTGAGAGGTTCACGAATCCAGTTTAATAGACATTCCCATGAGCTATATATACGGAGCAGCGAATACAAATTAGGGAACATTAAATGCGCCCAACGCTCAATTGATAGATGCAAAAGTGAAATAAGAAATCAAAAACACGCGGGGGAGCCGTGTTTCCGATCCGCTTGCCCTCATAACTGCTGGAGAGGTGACAAGAGCACATTCGTAATCGCGGGCGATATAATATCGCGTAACATCCGCGGGCCCGCACAGCGACTCGACACAATGCCCGCCGAACCGAAGCGGAATCGATCTGATCGAAAGAGTCGAAGTTGAGTCGAGTCGGTCGTCGAAGTCAGTGTTATGGCAAACGCAATAATCATCATCAATTACAGCTATACACAGTTTCTCACAGCTCCTATTTTTCTTTTTACGATTTACGAAAGAATGGATGAATATACGTACAACGGCGAGGGCTCGGATCCTATGTTGGCGCGTAAGGCGAATGATTGTGTAATGAAGTAGCAACTCTTTAGTTTAGCAGATCCGTCAAAATCAGAAGACTCTCGTCCAGGGTTGCAACATTTTCTAGAAAACTGCTGAACGGGTCTGTTGCGTACATTTGCTTCATCAATATGACTTTCTGATTCTAACGTAAAATTTAGCAAAAATAACGATGCGCACATTCAAAACGATCAAAAACCACTCATTAACTCGGGAAATCACTTCAAGATCAAACAACCCGCAGTATACACTAGCCACTTTCTGCACCGGAATACGATACTACATATAGACGAAACCACTGTGTTTATACAAACGACATCGTAACCAAAATGTGATGGAATTTGCTTCTACATACGTTAAAAATTGGCTGCATTTACTGTCTTCAGGCTGCTTTTGAACCATCGTACCGTAATGGTATCGAGCCGATGATCAGGCACGTGTTATTCTTACGAGTGGTGTGATTACGATAGGTTTCATTCCGATAAAAACCCTTCTATGCCTGAGGGAATTCTCCGATAGCTCAGGAGTCATCGGTGAATTTCCGTAGAGATTGGAGGGTTTCTATCGGAATATGAAATCTATCATTATGGCACCACCCATCAGATTAACACGTACTCGATCATCGACTCGATAGCGTTACGATACGATTGTTCACAATCATGCTTGTTGATCTTTTTGGTTTATCAAAGATTACAAAATATGACAAGAGTTGTATACATCTAAACGAAACATTCAAATGTTTGTAAGTTATTCCCAGTAAACATTTCCGGTCTCAAGATGGTCTTGTGAATATCTGGGCATGAATGTCTGAAAGATGATTTCAAGATAATATGCGCGCCATAACATATCTGCAAAATAACTGCAAGATGTTGGTAAACACACGATAAAATTTAGATAACTTTCAGTTCTTTTGGAGACAACTTGATACGGCACATGCTTCTGTGTGCTCCGGAAGTTGTCTTCTCAATATACAACATCTAACAAGTTAACTAAGATACTGTGCAGATATTTTGAAGATATTCAATTCTGAACTTGTAAGTCCAGATACTCTCCAGATATTCTGAAGATATTCAATTCTGGACTTGTGATTCCAGATACTCTCCAGATATTCTGAAGATATTCAATTCTGGACTTGTAATTCCAGATACTCGCCAGATATTCTGAAGATATTCCAGATATTCTGAGTTGGGAAGTAAAAAGTAACTTTGACACTTGGAATGAAGAACGCAAAACTTTAAAATAAAAGATACATTTTATTTTTGAAGTATTCCATTTTTACGACTTTTCCACATAATTTTCTTCCAGATTGATACATTTTTCGCAGCGATGAACCAGCTTTTCAATACCTTGGGCGAAAAACTCTCGGTCTATGGACTTGAAAAAAGTCATCACGGTATCCTTCAGGTGGTCATCTGACTGGAACTTGACGCCTCAAAGATTCTTCTTGAGCTCCGGGAATAGGTGATAAATCTGGAGGGGCAAGGTCCAGACTCTTGGGAGCATGTGACAAAATATCCCAGCCAAACTTTCCAATCAACGCAACAGTTTTGGCGGCACTGTGAGGGCGAGCATTATCGTGAAGGGGCGTTGATTCTTCTCGAGAGTTTTCCTCGACGATTGTTCTGGATTGCTCTCCTCAATTTATTGAGTGTTTCGCGATATTTGCCACAATTGATGAAGGGGCCTTGTTCCATAAACTCAACTAACAAAATCCCTTGATTGTCCCAAAAAATTCTGTACACTTGTGTACGTTGTGTTGTTCCAAACAGGCGAACACTTTTTGCTGAAAAAGTTGGCGGGGGACTTTTTTGACACGGGTGTAGAAATATAGCTTTTTCTCCTACGAAAATTCCTCAAATTTCAAAAACAAAAATACCGTTGAAAAGCTGAGGATTTGGCGGATTTTACCGTATAAATGAAATTTTTCTAGCACCAACAGGGCCAGAGATAAAAAATAGGGAAACTTATAAGTTGAACGCCCCTCGTAGTTGTGTGTCGAAGATAAAAGTGTCTAGTGTAGCGCGGGTTGTTTGAAATGGAAGTGATTTCCTGACTTATTGAGTTGACTTTTGAAAGTTTTAGCGCATCATTATTTTTGCCGAATTTTACAATAACATTCATGTGTCATATTGAGGTAGCAAAAGTGCGCCACCGAACAATTACCGGCCCATTCCTCCAAGTGAGCATACGGGGGAACTGGAACTCCAATCACTGGCGCGGATCTAGAAATTTGTCTTTTTCTCTTCATCACCTGCATTTGAACGCGTTTGTTAGAAAAGGATAGATAAGGGGCGGTCACGTGACTTCCCCCGCCTTCTGTCTTTATCTAACACACTCCGATCAAATAGTCGAAGAGAGAGAAAGACACATATTATGGATCCACCCATGACTATGACTCCCGTGCAATCAGGCAACAGCCCTGTTTCCATTTCCTTTGCCTTGCTTTTAATTTTTCTCCCCTCGCTTACAGTAGCTCCTCGTTGTTCTTCCTCCATATATTTTTCCCTTTGACTGTTTTCTGCGCCTTTCCTCTTTTTCCCATTATAAATAAATGTCGCCCGTTAGTTTTCGTCCCGCAATTGTTCTCATATAAATGTCCGGTAATCCCTCATTTATTCCTGTGGCCGGGAAATTCAAACTGTTCGCTCTTCTGTCGCGATTTTTCTCTTTTTGTTTTTCCGCACGATCTAAATCATAGCCTGTGGCCTACCATCGGATTGAACCGTGTTTGATTCTGGATACATGTACTAGATTTAAGTCCATTCTAAAGGAAAAAGTTCAATTAATAAACGCAGTACAATATTGTACTGTATCAGTTAGTTCAATACATTGTAGTTCTGGAGCTTAAAACTGTTTATAAGTTGTGATGATTTTTAATCTGTTTAACAGATTAACCCTAATCTGCTTGACATGGGCCTCGAAGGCTCAGCACGAGACATTTTATCGTGCCATTTCCCCGAAAATGCTCACAGAAACTTGAGCTTCACAAATAGCTCTATAAACTCCTTCAGGAGAATATTCCCAAAATTTTGTAAAAAAAAAAAAAAAAAAAAAAAAAAAAAAAAAAAAAAAAAAAAAACAAGCAGGGAAAATTCCAACACGCAGGTGTTGGAAAAGCGTGCCACTAAAGTCTGAACAGCTTTAATGCTTTTGCTAGCAATGATAATTCATCAAAGAGGAACCATGTGACATGGAGCTGATCTCGAGAAAATTGAGTCCAAAGTTGAAGAGCTAGCATTTAAACAAAAAACGCGGAATTACTTACGTTTTGATTTCATTCAACTACCGTGTTATGTTTTTGCATTTCAACACCGGAAAAAAGGAATTTCCTATGCAGGAAAGGAACCTACTTAATTTTTAGCGTTTAAAGTGACTTGGTTCCTTTCTTCTTTTTGTTTGGCATAATCACGAAAAACGAATCTCTAAGAGAAACCAAACGGCAGAGTTGGTTTACACTGTTGATATTTTAAAATCTGTTAATCCGGACTTAAGTCCGTTCCCAATTCTATAAAAGGAACCGAGTCGGAGTTGGTTCCTTACGTGACTCGGATTAAGGTTTAAGAAAAAGGAACCAAGTTCTCATTTTATTTCATCACATGGACAATGACTTCAATGAGGCTTCAATGAGGAAATAGTTGTTACTAGAAGAAGCACTTGTTGCTTCGAGATTGAGTATTGCTAGGTCTATCAATCAATAACTCAATTTTATCAAAAATGTCACTCAGTTCTTTTGTGACAAGTGCTGTCCAATTGAGCTGATTTGGTGAGAAATGATGAAAAAAATAAAAGATCAGATGTATCTATAAGGAGATGAGTCAAAGGCGTTGTTTTTTGTGTTCGTTTTTTGATTTTTGTTTTCAAAACTTTGGAGGGCTCTATAGCTCAGAAGAGAAACATTTGCAGCACATATTCGTGTAGGAAAATAAAGCCTTATATATGTGTTGACCCCAAAAATACACTCCATAAGTTTGGCACTTAAGTTTTGAAACACCGTATATTCTTGATATTTTGCTCCCCCCCCCTCCGCCACCCTACACAGAACACAACATCTTGACCATGCACATTTTAAAAATCACAGTTTGACTGTAGAGATATTTTCTTCCCCTCCCCCCCCCCCTTTCAACGAAAAAGGGGAAAATGGATCGCCTATCTTTGATGTTCGTCGTATGCGCGTGCAGAGATTGTTCGGCTTTACGACTGCCATTTTGGCTTTCTTTATAATGCGTTTTGTGGGTTTATTAATGGATTTTATGACTATTTGATGCCGCCAATGTAATTTTCAGGCGATTTTACATAAAAATCAAAACTCTATAGCGCTGTAGCAAAAGTTTGCAAGAAACCCATTGAAAGTTGAAAAGAGAAAATTATTTGATAAGGCTCGATCATTTTTAACCATATAAAGTATAGACAATAGATATTTCTAAATCCCTCCACCTTTTAAACGGCTTGTTCAGGGATCAAAAATGAGGTTGCGTTCTTTTGAAGTCAAAGAGTGTCATTTTCGGAAAAGCCGTGATTCTAAATAATAAACAGTTTTTTTTTTCTTCTTTTTTCCGTTTTAGGTGCTGTCAGCACTTATTGCCAGTGGCGTAATCTTAGGGGGGGCATGACCTTTTTGCCCCTCCAATATTTGAGAAGGGGGGGCAAAGTATCATTTTGCCCCCCCAATAATTTGATGAAAAAGAGGGAGGGAGAAAAGAAAAGACGGAAAAATACAACAAAATAAAGAAAGAAAGGAATAATTACAGGAACCGAGAAGCAAAAAATGACAAGAATAAGTGGCTCTATTTTACGCTGAAACTGCACCTAAAGTAAATCTAAAGTGAAACATTCCTCTGTTCTCAATGAAATAAAGAAAATATGCATTGAGTCTATTAACTTCTGTTCTGTCGGTTGGTTATTTTTGAAAGATTCAATTGCTTCAAATAAAGTCTGAGAGAACCCAACCCTGGTGAAAATGACGACTATAACCGTTCCAAAAACGACTATAAACATAGTTGGCCAACTATGGATTTATAGTTGGCCAACTATAGATTATAGTCGTTTTTGGAATAGTCGTATAGTCGTCATTTTTACCAGGGAAATGTTCAAATTTTTCTGGAGGAATACCCCCAGACCCCCTATTACTGGAAAGTGTCCCCCCCCCCCAGATTCTCCAAAATATCGGACTATTTGCTACCCTCTCCCCTCAAAAAGAATCTAAAATTTTACGCCACTAAGTGGAACATTACATTTACTGCAGTTTTAAATTTCCACATGACTTCTAACCGTGAGGAACAGTTTCTCAAAGCCTTGAAATATCAGCTTCATGTTGTTGAAAGTCTAAATTGAAAAGTTCCCTTTTTGCCTGATAAATTAAGAAAATAAACGTAAAATCTATTTTTAATTTGTTTAAATTTGGAGGCATTTGTATGCGATAACATTGCTTGAAATAACGTCTGAGAGAGCCTGAATTTTCAAATTTTTCCGGGGAGGACCCCCGGACCCCCTCTCACTGGGGGGTGTCCCCCTAGACCCCCCATAGTGCATCTCTCAAAAGTTGGTTTGCCCCCCCAATAAAAATCCCAAGTTTACGCCACTGCTTATTGCGATTGTCACGATGTAGATATGTAATATACAGAAATGGAACACTTGCGAATTCATGAAAAATAATCCTTTAATATACAGAACTAACCATTTCAGGTGCCCTTTACACGTCAAGCATTCTAGGGGTATAGATTATAGTAGGTGTGGAGGTTTAAGACGTTTGTGGATTTTAATTCCCCCTCTCCCCATTTATTTTGTTGAAAAGTATCGAAAGTTTACAGTTAAAACTAAGCCTATAACGCATTGTAATATGATTTTTTTTCTGTTGCCGTGGGTCGATATCATTTTTCGTTTTGGAAAAGCAAAGTTTCATATGGACCTATAATTTCCAAAATTTGAAGAGGCTTCCAGTAAAAATACTGTACACGCGAGAAACTTTTTAGGATAGGTAAATAAGTTATTCCAGAGTCAATTCCATAGCCGCAGGGAGGAGGCTGTCCAGGGTGGAAGGCACGCGACAGCCCCTCTCACTTTTTAGAGCTATTAATGCGAATTTTAACCCCCTCCCTTTGTTCTGGATTTTAAAAACCTTTTTTTCAACGAAACGCCCAAAATTTCCTCAAAAATCCCTTGATTGCATAGACGCTCATTAAGGGGTTTTCATTTTGCCGATCCCCCAGAATTTCAAATGTTTCCAATGACCAAGACCTGTTTAGTGTGACGTCATGAAAATAATTGGTTCCAAAAAAAGGCTCCGTCTCACTCGCTCTCGAGGGTTTTTCCATATGAAATACGATCCAAATTTTCAAATACAAGTGCTAGTAAACAACAAGTTCTTTGCACCAGTTGTGTTTATCACACCATTGGGTTCCACGTCCCTTATAAAAATTTCCGATTGTTTCAATGAATTTTCCGATATGATATATATTCCCGCGCTTTATTTCCCATAAAAATAATCGAAATTTTATAGAGACAATCGGTATTCGTGTAGATTCAAGAGCGCTGACTATAGCAACGATAGGTCTTATGATTGAAATAAGACGAAACACATCTATGGTTCTATTCTTACAGTTTTAACAGCCACTTTTTTCTCAGTGATAAAATGTGAGCTCGCTACCACAAACTTTTTGAAACATCGCGCAACAATGCACAATCACAGCTATATCGAAGAAAGTCCTATGTTTTGTCTTTGTCACACTCACAGTTTCTTATGAGCACAACATTCTAGGATATAGGCTCATCAGCACCATCACGACATGTGTTATACCTCGAACAATAGCTTCGATACGAAGAGAAGTTAGAATGATTGAGTGTCATGGCGGTGATACTCCCATAAGAGACCGTGAGTAAGACGAGGACAAAACGTAGAACATCTTTCGGTATAACTGTGATTGTAAATTCGCTTGTGATCTTTTAGGAATAATGTTAGAGTGAAAAATACTTTAAGGTACGTGGAATCTAATGGTGCAATAAAATTTGAGAAAACTGTGCTTTAACTAGCATGAATATGCGTACGAAAATTTGGATCTGATTTCTTATAGGTAAATCAACGAGAGTGAGCGAGATAGAGCATTTGTTTGGAACCTATTTTGATGGTGACGTCATCACTAAACAGGTCTACTAAAGGATATGAATGCGCCCCTCTCTAATCTATACACCCCCCCCGCTCTTCATCAATACCTCGCCGTCACTTCTTTTCGATACCGTCGTCAAACTGATGTTGACACTTTTATGAGTCCTCAGACCCTCCGAGATCCGAGACACAAAGCCTCTCTAACACCCTCTCTCTCCCACACATTCACAAATCTCTCCGCTTAATGAACCGTGAAGAAATCTCGTGACCGGTGGAGCCAAAAACCGAGGGGCAAAGAGGGTTTCTGTGAAGGATGTTTCCACCCCCCTCCTGCCTTGGAATTTTGACTCATAGGTTGGCACAAATGACTTAGGTTGCTGGACCTGTATGGAATTCTCGTTCAAAGGAATTCGACTTTGACGCTTAATAACTTATTGAAATTAACAGGAATACCAAAACTTTTACAATTTTAAGAAAATAGACGCCGAGACCTCCTGGATTGCAGCAATAAATTAACGATTAATGAAACCAGTTTTAAGAAAACACGTTTTTAATTTTTCAAACCTTTCCCGCCAAGGTTTTGCCATAAGCAAAGCATGCAACCTATATATTAGATATGAAAATGAAAACAAAAAGCGTACCGTATATATACGGCACGTTTAAAAAAAAAAAAAAATTAAAACTATGGCCGTATAGTAATTATTTATTCATTGCTATACCCCTAGAATGGCTGACATGGGCCTCGAAGGCCCAGGTAGGGAAATGTTGGTGTTCATGAAACTACAGTTGGCAATTTTGACTGCTGTAGGATCTGAAATACCTGAAATATCATGTTGGTGGGAAAGAAGGTGGAAAAGAAGCAAAAGGGAGGGATTAGGAGTGCGAGAGATGGGGAGAGGGAGGGGGTAAACCAAATTGAGACTTATTAAAGTGGAGCAAATGTCAACCATCACAAATATTGGGTAGGTACACATGTAAATTTAAAAAAAAAAAAAAAAAAATTATGAGTGTCGTGGGTGGAGGGGGGAGATGGGGAGGAATGGTGGAGGGTGGGAGGGGAGGGGTTGAGGGCTCATAATCGTTATGAATATTACACATCTTTATAAGAAAAAATTCATATAAATAAATTAGTGTGAGTGGTTGGTTGGGGGGTTGATGGGAGAGAGAGGGAGATGGAAGGGGAGGAGGAGGAGGAGGGGAGGGAGGAGGAAGTTGGTGGAGGGTAGGGAGGTTGGGGTGCGGGCTCAACCGTTCCAAATCACAGTATACTTATCTTACACAGTACCGAAAATCAATGTTAGAAAAACGGCAAATGCCCCCTGGTGGCCCTGGTGGTGGGTGGTTAACACTAACATCTTCCATTTGATTTGCATTAGACGCGACGGTGGCGCCCCCAAGTGGTGGGTGGTAAACAACTCAATTTTCCCATTTGATTACATTGAAAAACGACATTCGCCAAAGCGCTCCTATAGAGTTTCGCTACTGTGTAGATGAGTATACTGTGTTCCAAATATTACATACGTTTGTAAAAAAAGAAAAAGAAAAAAATGGTCTGGTGGTTTTGGGAGGAGGAGGGATTTGGTGGTGGGGGGTGGGCTCCAACAAATTTTTGTCATTGCAGGGGTGCAAGGTTCGACCGTTACAAGTACAACATATGCAGGGTGTGACAAAACTAATGTGACAAATTTCTGGAGCATATATTTGTTGATGGGTGGGAGGGTTTAGTGGAGGGTTGGGGGGGGGGTGAGGGCTCAACCATAATTTTGTCATTGGGGTCAATGTTTACGAACTTTACGCATTTTTATAAACAAAACAAATTAAATTTGGTGTGGGTCGTGAGGGTGAAAGGAGGTCCTACGCCCCTGTAGATACGCTTCCGACCAAAACTTGGAGGGAGAACCAATTATAACAAAAAAGCTGACCGTGAAGAAGAAATAAACAGACTTGACTCTTCAGAAGATTTCTCCACTTTTCTATGATATTCTGGTTGAAGGGGGTGTGGAGGGGGAGGGGAGGGTTTTTGGTCCAATCGCTGAGAGGGTATAAGGTCAGGGTAATATAATGAAGGGATCAAAATGACTTTGGATGAAAAAAAAAAAACGATGGATATAGAGCGTTACTAGAAAAAATGCAGCAAAAGTAGTGAAACCAATGTATTTTAAAGAGGGGCCTCGGAGGCCCACTTCAGGCATTCGGGTAAATTCGAATGGTCAGGCAGACTAGGGTTAAATTTTTCATTTCTTTTATATCTTCACGTGTCCATCTATTAGCTGTGATTTTGATGCATTTATCCCTCAATTAATTGACTGCATTTTTTGTTTCGTTCCATGAACAAATACATGAGACTAAAATGATGTGTTTATAATGAAATGGTAGGTATGTAGCATTACTGTGAAGAATCCATTGTGATTCTCGGATAAAATTAAAAACGTCCCTAAAAATGTATTTTTCGCTTCCAATTTATGTCCTCGTGTCCCGGGATCAAAGAGTGCTTACGCCGTAATGAATAGGGAACGTAATGAATAGGAAACGTGTAGGGTAGCTTTTGAGCTTTTCATCTCGCACATTACCCTTGGAATCAATATTCACATTCCACGAGCAGTATCCGTTCTAATAATTCTTCGAATAGGCTCAGGCAATTCTTTCATTATAGGAACAAAACAGGCATCCGATATTCGTTTCGCGGAAACAGGATTTATTTGTTATATGAGCTGTCAGAAATTATTTTATCGGGATATTATTTACTGCGCTAACAACAGTTGAACAACATTAGCCAGGAGCCCCGTCCAATTTTTACTTCACGTTAATAAGACATTGGCCTGAATATTATTCATGACTATTACAGTGTTGCCAGATCCTGCGGGTTTTGCTATGTGTTCTTATGGGAAACCATAAGATCTGGCAACACTGGACTATTTAGAGGATCGGGACGAGCGGGTGTTGATGGAGCACTGCGGCTCAGTTGATTGAGATCGAATTTTGCTTGAGCGCTTGAACAGGCAAAAATTATGAAAGGAACGATTATGCATGGGTGGATTTGAGCAAACGGGAGAAAACATATAACCATATAGGCATAGCCTCTAATTTTGACAGTTTTTCATATTTTTACTTAATTTTTTCCCGTCATGTTGATAATGTATATCTCAAACGAAAACAATTATTACGGTTAAGTTTAGACCACTTCAAAAATACTTTTCTGCCGATTGAATGGGTCTGTTGCAAACTTTTGCTACTACGATAAAGATTGTTTCATCGTATGTAAAATTGCCCGAAAAGTCTACTGGTAGCATCAGAAAGTCATGAAATGCGATGATAAACTCACAAGAGACGTATAATGAAATCCAAGATGGCGGTAAAATATCGAGCAATCTGTATGTATACACCTTTAACGTCCAAGGATTGCCAACGTTGACAATCTCACAGCTTCAGAGGTTATGTGTTTATTTACATTGTGATTGGGTGCGATCGAGATTGTGAGGTTGGCTATCCTTGGATGTTCGTGGTGCATGCATACAGGTTGCTCAATATTTTACCGCCATCTTGGATTTCATTAAACGTCTCTTGTGAGTTTTATACTACATTTTATGACTTTCTGGTGCCACCAATGGACTTTTCACGCGATTTTACGTGAGATTGAACACTCTATAGCGCTGTAGTAAAAGTTTGCAACAGACCCATTGTCATCAAAATGTCAGTCTGGTGACACTTTTTTATCCATATCATATTCAACCGATTTTTCTGAATATTTACAAGTCGAAGCAATCGAGTTAAAGTAAAAAGTTTCCAAATTAGCATACCTCATTTTTACTTTCTCACTTTAATGAAATTAGAAAAATTGAGAAAGTATTGCGATGGCGCAGAGGTTTTTGTGTTAGCAAACAGCAAATACACATTAAAAACCCCAAAAATTCCAATAATGGAAGTTTATTACTCTGCATTTACTCTGTCATGGACGCATACAATGAGATATATGCTAATTTGAACACTTTCTACGTTCATTCGATTGGTTAAACTTGTGAAAATTCAGAAAAAATGAAATTTATTCTCTGGATATTTGATAGAACATTGTTGTGGTCGAGTTATACGAATTCATTAGGAAATAAGAGAGTGACAATTGATACATGGATATGATTGACTAGAGAACAAACTATATTGGTCGAATATCTACAAGGTCACCTAACAGGTGATTGACTCCTAGGTAGGGCTATACTGCCGTGCTAAGGAAGAACGCCGTATCTCCACTGCACATGAAATCGAGTACAACGCGTTCAAAGTTAAACGCATGGCCCTCCCAACCGGTTTCGATTTTGGCACGTTTTCGTACATAAATCGATTATACAGGGTGTCCGAGAAATGAGTTCACACTTTTGCTGTGAGCGCCTGGTTGATTGTACCGATTTCGGTGTACTTACGGCAGGCAGCCCCTCTATATCTCAGAAACGAATAGAGATAAGTGAATTCTGATTTCACCTCGTGAAAGTGCATGTCAAAGATAGTAGATCTCCGTGTCTAACTCAATTTTTTTATTTTTGGCCTTTACGGCGTTCTTCCTTAGCACGGCAGTATAGTCCCCAACGAATACAGGTTTAACAATTATCCGATAAAAACCCTACAAACATGGTGCGAGTAAAAATAGCGTCATCAGACTGAAAAAATCCTAAAAACCGTCACCAGACTGACGTTTTGACTATTCAATCGACAAAAAATATTTTTGAAGTGGTCTAAACTTAACCGTACCTATTTTTTTTTTTTTTTTTGCATAAGATATATACCTTATCAAGGAAAAAGAACCTAACCTTATAATAAAAGAAAAGTGAGTGAAAATGTGAAAAGCTGTCGAAATTAGAGGCTGGTTTCATGTTTTCTCTCAGTAGCTGAAATCCATTCCTACTCCTTCCTCCTTTAAACTCCAATTTTGCTCCTGCAGGAGAAACGAGCTTGAATGTAATGAGGCTCTATTTTTATTAAAAATCAAAGAACTTGGCAAATCCACCAATTCTTTCCGTTCCGTTTTGAACAATTTAGGAGAAATTTCTCTGCTCTTCCAGTGCAGCACTTACATGAAAATGTTCAAAGTTTCTATGCTAGATACCTCCTTTTAAAGAACGATAGGAACATTTCCAGAATAGTATCGCGCACATACCTCTATCAATTTATAAATTATGCATGTAAATATTATATTTATAATCATATGTTTGCGCGTACTTTAAAAATTTAAAGAAAGAAAGTGACGTGTCTAGCGGCCCGTCAAAGGCGATGGAAATCCATTTTTCAGCGGGGTTGGACCTCAAAACCAAATTTTAGGGGGAGAGCAATTCTTCAATCCTAAAAAAAATAGTTTCAGTTCATTTTTAAGAAAATTGGCAAGAAATCACTATTTTTGAGATTCGGGGGGGGGGGGGGGGGGGGTTGGCCCCATTTGCAACCCCGGAGAGAGAAAGAGAGATAAAAAGACCCTGCCCGGGATCCGACAGTATAAATCGGCGTGGCGTGGCGCGTCATTGGTGTATCCTAAGAACCAAGGAGGTCGTCACATGCCTGCGTACGTTGAATGAAAATTATCATATTTTTCGGAACAAGCAAACCCTTAATTGGAGGCTTTGATAAGGTTTAATGAACTTACTCCTTCGACAAGAAGCTACGCAGTATAAAATATAGTCAAACCTTATAACGAAGTCGTTTTCTTGCTTGACGTTGGTGTGAAAATAACGTTGCATGATTGCTTCATTTTTTTGCACTTCAAATTTAAATTTCATAAATCCAGCGATCTTCAAATATGTTAGTCAATCAATATTTTTATCGTCAAAATTGTCGTGTTCTTATTAATTTGATGAAGAACAAATATAGTTGTTATAGAAATAAGGTTTCAGGGTTCGTTTTTAAAATGTTTGATTGCACGATTTTTTTTTTTTTATTATTATTATTATTATTATTATTTCCAATTTAAATATGAATTTTCTGAAGGTATTAAATTAAAATGACAAGAAAATGTGCGGCAAAAATCCCATGCACTGTTTGTTCCTTGTGTGAGAGGCTTACAAAGCATATCAGTACATGTGTCACTGTAGGAAGCGAATTCAAGGCCAAAGGACGAAACGTGCTTTTTTTCGCCGCTGTCAACATTGACCAAGTATCGGATGCAAACGATAGCTCAGGGCTCGTTCTATCTTATTTTAGCGGCGTGAAAAAAATTTCCGAATGGGAGCATGCTTTTTTCGTTCCATTTCCTTCGCATACGATCATACGGTTAATCGCTCGTAACTCATTCAAGAAGCGGTTTTCGGGGAAAATGCAAGGCAACTTTCCTGTAGCTTTCAAAAGGTACAACAAACCCATGTCATTAAAAAACCAACTTTTATTTAGAAACCCTTTAGTAAAGAAATTATTTTCTCTCATGCTTACAATAATTTTTTCGAAACTTTGAGGTTTCATCTCGGAATTGACGCATTTCCGGGCTTCGATTGACGAACTTAATTTGTTCGTCTGAACTCGCAATGTTATAAATTAAGGAGGTCGTCACAAATTCAGTGGCACGCATTTCAAAATTTCTTCAGCCAAGATGGTTGCGACAAAAGCAGAAACCACGGCGCCTCACTCGGGCGACTTCAGCAACGCGGGCCGGGACTTCATCTCCGGTAGTCGTCGGGCGACTCCTTGTAGCACTCGATGATTTCTGCTTTTGTCGGCCATCTAGGCTCCAAAAATTTTGAACTGCGCGCCACTGAATTTGTGGTGCGAAGTCAGATGAGCATATACACCTTCGTAATTTATAACCTTCGTTTGAACCTCCCCTATGACTACGAATTTTTCAAGAAAAAAAAAAAAAAAAAATGGGCACCCCGCACCCTAAGTATGTACTTGCATAGTGAGTGGTTGAAATTTTTGACTTCTGATTGATTTGATGGAGGACGTTGAGTGCATGTTATAAGACGATTTCTATGTTTGTAGCCATTATTTCTGTAACCAATAGCTCACTCAACGTCTGCCAAATATCGAAGCGATGAAGGGATGGGGAGCCAGAAGCGGAACAAATCCGCATCCTACGCGCGACGCGACGCGACGGCAATCGCGAGAGAAACAAGAGGGAAAGGCGCTTGGCGAAGCGACGCGACGCGTCTCGGCGACACAGAAATCGGCTTATGCTCGTTAGCGGCAAGACTCGTGATGCGAATAGATGCGCATGCGGAGTAGCGAGAGATTTACAATACCGTGTCCATGATCCTCGATCAAAGTTGTCAAATTTCATATCTAGAGGAATCAGTCAACCGCCGACCTTTTCTTCATTGGTGCGAGAAATAAGATGACGCAAAAAGGACCATTCAAAGTGGGGCTATATTGCTGACTTTTACCATGAATGCGATTGAAAGGTTGATTCTTGGGTAAAAATCAGACAAAATGACGATGAGAATAAAAAAAAATCACGAAATTTACTCAGACTCCAAAAATGACTCCAAACTCATGATGAAGCTACGCAGATACCTGGGACTGGAGACCTGGGGAGATTTCTATCTAATCTCAGCCTCCCCTCCCCTTGTGTTTTGAAAGAGAAAGAGAGAGAGAGAGAGAGAGAAAGACAAATTAGGTAGGAATCTCTTAAGATATACCTGCATGGCTCCACCATATTTGCTCTTAAGTGGCGGGGCTAAGCAGATGTCATAAGGAAATTCCTGTTGTCTAATTTGGGACTTTCTCTACAGAAACACGCAGAGGAAAGTCTCAAATTAGATAGATGTTGTTAATCAGATGTCTAGTGAACTGTACAATACATGAGTTTGAGGCCAAAATCAGACGAAAGTATTAAACATTTCAGTTTTTTCGTGTTATTTTTTCCTCAAGCATTGTGTGATCATTTGTTAGATTTTAACTCACTCGGTATTAAAAAGTATGGCTTAGTAACCATACGCATAGGAAATGTCGGTGCTTGCCAGAAAATATGGAGCACTTCACCAGGGTATGGTGCTCATATAACCGGATATGTTTGGTAGAACGAACCGATCGTCGACCTAATTTTTACAAAATGCGTTGAATTTATCATACTCCATTAAAGTTCGCAGTATACTTTTTAGCAGGCTCTGAAAGCTCATATGCGTTTGCGGTTTTAATCGCATGGGAACTTTTTCCCTTGTATAATATGATAAGAAAAATTACTCAAAAAAAGTCTCATCATTACTTTATGTGTTATATAAATAGCTCTACAAAGTGCCTAGTTTCACACAAGCAGTAGCATAATATGTGAATTTAAGGTCAAATTATCAAACGTACTTTCTGAATCTTCAACTGATATCCAACTCGGAACGCACTCTTTGAACTTAAAACGATTTCTATCCTTTAATTTCGTATCAATTCTTTGTACGGCCAACCTGATCCCGCGCCTTTATATCTAAAAAATACACTGTTTTCTGTGGCACTCTGAAGTATTTCTTCCCTATGTGATCCACAAAGCGCATTGAAGGGTTAGAAGCAATGTTTACAAAACCGGAGAGCCGAAGCTGATTATATAAACTCAATATAATTAATTGAAATGTACTTAAAGCAAACTACAACTCAGGAGCAATGAGTTTTTCTGTTTCATTCTTTTTCTTTTTCTGGAGAGAACGAAACAGATCAAGATAGAGAAAGACCGAGAGAGAGCGAGAGAGAGAAAAAGAAAGAGGGAGATAGAGAAAGAAAGAGAGGGAAAGAAAGATAGTGGGAGAGAGAGAGAGAGAGAGAGAGAGAGAGAGAGAGAGAGAGAGAGAGAGAGAAGGGGGAAGAGAGAGAGAGTGTGGGAAGAGAGAGAGAATGTGGGAAAGAGAGACAGAGAGAGTGGGAGAGAGATAGAAAGAGGGAGAGAGAGAGAGAGAGAAAGAGAGAGAATGAGAGAGCATCATTTCATCCGAGCTTAACCCTAGTCTGCCAGACAATTTTTCACGCGAGTTTGCCAATACATACCGGGACTTTTAGACCCAATTTGTTCACCGCATTTACGTTCATGTTTTAATGCTTTTCACGGTAAATCAGGGTATATATAATTGCTTTGTTGGTATATGATAAACCACCATATATAGTTCCTCACCCCAGATAAAGTCCTTACAAAAGTCCACGTATACAACCACTACGCCACTACGGCTTTTACCAACAGGGTGTGGCAAAAGTATCCCCTCCTATAGCTAATTTTCGAACGGTTGCAGGGTTTGAGGTTTAAGTAAGGTACAACGGTTTAAGGGAACTTCACTTGGGTGGATCCAAAATATTTGAGAGGTGGGGAGGGAGGGGAAATATTCCGCTCAGTGGAGTAAACTTTAGATTCCCTTTGAGGGGGGGGGAGAGGGGCCAGAAAGCCGCTGCATAGATGTACTTACTACAGGGCCGGCCTTAGTCATTTAAAGCCCATCTGCGAGTAAGCATTTGGCGCCCCCCCCCCCGTGGATAGTGGTGAGAGTGAGAGATCTGAGGGGACACACCCCCATCGGGGGTCCATGAGATCTCCAATAATAAGCTCTACTTTGCAACAATTACACATTATAAAATGCTAATTTAGCCAGCAATACTGCAAACTTAGCAAAGCATATTGCAAGTTTAAAGTCAACATTTCGAATGAAACAAGAAACATTGCTAAATCATGAATATATGTTTTGCCTGCATTTAAATTAGCGTTGCAATTTTTGAAATGTACGCAGTGTATTCCTGCTTCACAGCATTTGTTTGAAATTTTACTCATATTTTTTTTTTTTCTGTATGCACCAGTAGAAGCTTTCGAGTTGTTGCAGCGACTTTTCATGAAAGTCAAGGATATTATTAATGAATTGCAGAATTTGTACCTCGTTCTCCTGTATACCTAGCTAAATGAGGCAAGCATGGGAGGTCAAGTTACTCTTCCTATAATTGGGGTACCTTAGCCAAGAAGAAACATAGCACTTATTACACATATTTTACTTGCTCATTATCTATACTATTTATTTTCGTCTTTCTGATGTGGATATATTTACATTTTTAAACGAGTTATCTCGCCGCTTGTGGCAACTCTGTTGTCTGTGCGAATACAAAGAGAGCGCGCGTGGAGCATCGTGGAGGAGCGCAACGAACAAGCGCAAAAGCGGCGAGATCGAATTATTAGTTCATTATAAGCGTGTCCTAGCAACAGCCCTCGATCCGATCTCTGACTTCTCTCTCTCTCTCTCTCTCTCTCTCCCTCCCTCTCTCTCTCTCTCTATCTCTCTGTCTCTCTCTGTCTCTCTATCTCTGTCTCTCTCTGTCTCTCTCTCTCCCTCTCTCCCTCTCTCCCTTTCTCCCTCTCTCTCCCTCTCCGCCTCTCCCAACCTCGCAACATTGGATCGGATGCTCCAGTGCTCATCGGGTATATTATTGTCATCTCTATCTCACTCTCACTCTCTCTCTCCCTCTCTCTCTCTCTCTCTCTCTCTCCCTCTCTCTCTCCCTCTCTCTCTCTCCTCTCTCTCTCTCTCTCTCTCTCTCTCTCTCTCTCTCTCTCTCTCTCTCTCTCTCTCTCTTTCTCTCCGTTTACCTTTTTTCCGGTTCTCTGGACCCCCCTCCCCCCTCCACCTGAATGCCCTGCATAATAATCGTAACTGATAATTACCGTCTCTGTCATATGCCACAGCCGCCGCTACCGCTTCCAAATCTGTCATCTCTAAATTGAGTTCTTTTAGGGAAAAGAAATTGGGTCACTGAGAGGACAGCGTGATACAAACTTGCGAGGTGTGCAAACATGCCGGTGGCTTTTCGGAGAAAACTTCCCGCGACAGTTTGATATTTCAAAAAAAAAAAAAAATGATATCCGAAGAGAGGTTGTCACGAGGTTACACTGCGAGGCCCTGAAGAAAATGTTGCATTACTTAATTGTTTTCGCTTGACACGGAGCAATCAAAGAAATGTGAAGGCTCAACGTTTTTCCTTTGGGAGCCGGCAGCCTGAAAATTCATCTGTATAAGGAGGGTTAAAGGAACATTTAGCTGCATATCAAGATACCGGAGAAGCTTCGATTGACAATTTTTGGTAATTTCACGGACCTAATGAATATATCGGAAACATTTAAGTGCAATTAAAGTGGTTGAACCAAAATAAGTTGATTATTTGAACCGTAATTTTATAAATGTTAACCCTTGTGAGCCTAAGGTATTTCGGTAACACGAAGAACTAAGGGGGGCGGTGTTTGCACCCCCAAGGATATTTTCATGCAGCTCAGTCAATATCAATATTTTTGATACTTTAATGGATGGATAATGTACTTAGTACCCTAAGAGAGTGATTTATGTGAAAGTTGAGTAAAGTTTTGCTATGTTGCCAAATTTACACCCTTTTTTTAAAAAAAATGTCAAAATAAAAAAAATGGAAAAAATTAAATGAGGTACCATCACATTTTTCCATTTTTTATAAATTTCCAATTTTTTTTCAATGATCTGACTTAATGTTCTTTATCTACATAAAATTTCCATAAAAGTCACTGAAGTAGATGGTTCCCAACTTAAAACTGGCAGGGTCAAAATTTAATGTGAAAATCATGCAAAAGAGGAGTCTGAAATTCTCGATATATATTCCAATTTGAGAATCGATGAGAGTTGGGCAATTTGTCAGCAGACCTGAAACCCATCCAAATGGCTCAGGGTGATACTGTATGACAGTAATAGAATTTTGAATGGGGTTACAAAGTTTTAACCCCCCTCCCCCTCTCCACCATGTTTGAGACAAATTTAGCAAAAATAACTGATTTCACCCCCAATTTTTTAAGATTTTTCTCTCTTTAGAATGGAATAAACTTTATAAGCATCAGGAGAAAAGTATTTCCATTAGTTTCCTGTAAAAAGAACTCATTAGGGAATTTTTGATAATTTTATCCTGCATTTTACGGTATCTGTTAGTGAGCGTTTGGCGTTAATCGTCCCGACAATGCAAAATTTTAACGACTAATATTTTATTCTCTAAATGTTTTGCTGTGTTATTCGTAATTCTTAGTAAGAAACAACATGATCTTAGCTTAGTAGTAGTTTTCGGATTCAGTAATACTCAATAACAGGATAAATTCAGCGAAACGCCACAAAATTCTGTAATATATGCAATTATGCAGCGTTTCAAAACATCAACAACGTCTTTCCACCAAATTCTCTAATGAAATAGATTCTAATGATTCTAAATCTAATGATCCGAAGCTAGAGGGCGTTATTGACTCTAATTATACTGCTCTGGGGGAATTTCTGGGCCAAATGGACTATGTTCAAACTTAAATTCAAGCTTCATTGTGGAAAATAGAAAAAGTAAGAGTTGGCAATAAACGGTCACACTAAGGAAGAAGGGGGGGGGTTGCGTTTGCACCCCAGCACTTTAAATTTCTATAAAATCGACAAAAATTAATACAAATTGATGAAATTTGGTGGATGTGTTCTAAGTATCCTGACTTAAAATGTCATGAAGTCCCAAAAATATGTGAGCAGTTTTGACAAAATGGCGTCAAAAAAACTGGCCTGGGGTGCAAACACACCCCCTTAGGCTCACAAGGGTTAAAGGAGAGGTTTTTCTTCATTTTGACATTTATTTATCTTTTCTTCTTTATGTCTTTATTTATCTTCCTTTTCATCTCTCTGTTTATCATTTTGTTTTTTAAGCGTGCCGTATATATACGGTGCGCTTCTTGTTTTCATTTTCATATCTAATATATAAGTCCAATGCCTTGCTTATGGCAAAACCTTTGGCGGGAAGGTTTGAAAAATTAAAAACGTATTTTCTTAAAACTGGTTTCATTAATCGTTTATTTATTGCTGCAATCCAGGAGGCCTCGGCGTCTATTTTCTTAAAATTGTAAAAGTTTTGGTATTCCTGTTAATTTCAATAAGTTATTAAGCGTCAAAGTCGAATTCCTTCAAACGAGAATTCCATACAGGTCCAGCAACCTAAGTCATTTGTGCCAACCTATGAGTCGAAATTCCAAGGCAGGAGGGGGGTGGAAACACCCTTCACAGAAACCCTCTTTGCCCCTCGCCTTTGGGCTCCACCGGTCTCAAGATTTCTTCACGGTGCATTAAGCGTTCAGGACAGGCATCGTAAAAGTGTCAAAATCGGTTTGACGAGGGTACATCGATAAGAAGCGACGAGGTATTGATGAAGAGCGGGAGGGGTATAGAAAAGAGAGAGGCTCATTCATATCCTTAAGTAGACCTGTTTAGTGATGACGTCACGATCAGAATTAGTTCCAAACAAATGCGCTATCTCGCTCACTCTCGTGGATTTACCAGATCCAAATTTTCGAACGCAAATTCATGCTAGTTAACCAACAGTTTTCTCAACTTTTATTGCACCATTAGATTCCACTTGCCTTAAAGTATCTTTTCACTGTAACATAATTCCTAAAAGATCACAAGCGAATTTACAATCACAGTTATACCGAAAGACGTTCTACATTTTGTCCTTGTCTTACTCACGGTCTCTTATGGTAGTATCACCGCCATGACACTCAATCATTCTAACTTCTCTTCGTATCGAAGCTATTGTTCGAGGTACAACACATGCCGTGATGGTGCTGATGAGCCTATATCCTAGAATTTTGTGCTCTTAAGAAACTGTGAGTGTGACAAGGACAAAACATAGGACTTTCTTCGATATAACTGTGATTGTGCATCGATGCGCGATGTTTCAAAAAGTTTGTGATAGCGGACTCATATTTTATCACTGAGAAAAAAGTGGCTGTTAAAACTGTAAGAATAGGAACCATAGATGATTTCGCCTTATTTCAATCATGAGACCTCTATCGTTGCTGTAGTCAGCGCGGTTTAATCTACACGAATTCTGATTGTCTCTATGGAATTTCGATTATTTCTATGGGAAATAAAGCGCGGGAATATATATCCAATCGGAAAATTTTTTGAAACAATCGGAAATTTTTATAAGGGACGTGGAACCCAATGGTGTGATAAACACAACGTGTAAAGAACGTGTTGTTTACTAGCACTTGTATTTGAAAATTTGGACTATGTTTCGTATGGGAAAACCCACGAGAGCGAGTGAGACGGAGCCTTTGTTTGGAACCAATTTTTTTCATGACGTCACACTAAACAGGTCTTTGCATCGGAAACATTTGAAATTCTGGGGGATCGGCAAATAGAAAGCCCCTCAATGAGCGTCGATGGAATCAAGGGATTTTTGAGGACATTTTTGGCGTTTTGTTGAAAAATAGGTGTTTAAAATCCAGAACACAGGGAGCCAGAGGGGTAAAATTCGCATTAATTGCTCTAAAAAGTGAGAGGGGCTGTCACGTGTCTTCCACCCCTGGACAGCTTCCTCGCTGCGGCTATGGAATTGACTCTGGAATAACTTATTTACCTATCCTAAAAAGTTCGTTGCGTGTACAAAATTTTTCACTGGAAGCTTCTTCAAATTTTGGAAACTATAGGTCCATATGGAACTTTGCTTTTCCAACACGAAAAACGATATCGACCGACGGCAACAGAAAAAAAAAGAAATAATATGACAATGCGTTATAGTGAATAATGGCATAGTTTTAACTGTAAACTTTCGATACTTTTCAAGAAAATAAATGGGGAGAGGGGGAATTAAAATCCACAAACCTCTTAAACCTCCACACCTACTAATCTATACCCCTAGAATGCTTGATGTGTAAAGGGCACTTGAAATGGTTAGTTCTGTATATTAAAGGATTATTGTTTCATGAATTCGCAAGTGTTCCATTTATGCATATTACGTATCTACATCGTGACAATCGCAATAAGTGCTGACAGCACCTAAAACGGAAAAAAAGATAAAAAAAAAACTGTTTATTATTTAGAATCACGGCTTTTCCGAATATGACGCTTTTTGACTTCAAAAGAACGCAACCTCATGTTTGATCCCTGAACAAGCCGTTTAAAAGGTGGAGGGATTTAGAAATATCTATTGTCTATAGTTTATGTGGGTAAAAAAGATCGAGCCTTATCAAATAATTTTCTATTTTCAGCTTTCAATGGGTTTGTTGCAAACTTTTGCTACAGTGCTATAGAGTTTTGATTCTGATGTAAAATTGTCTGAAAATTACATTGGCGGCATCAAATAGTCATAAAATCCACTAATAAACCCAAAAAACGCATTGTAAAGAAAGCCAAAATTGCAGTCGTAAAGCCGAACAATCTGTGCACGCGCACGACGAACATCAGAGATAGGTGACCCATTCTCCCCTTTTTCGTTAAGGTGGGGGGGAGAAAATATCTCTACAGTCAAACTGTGATTTTAAAAATGTGCATGGTCAAGATGTTGTCTTTTGTGAAGGGGGCGGGGGGGGGAGCAAAATATCAAGAACAGGGTGTTTCAAAACTTGAGTGCCAAACTTATGGAGTGTATTTTTGGGGTCAACATACATATATATAAGACTTTATTTTCTTACATGAGTATGTGCTGCAAATGTTTCTCTTCTGAGCTAGAGCCCTCCAAAGTTTTGAAAACAAAAAACAAAAAACAAACACACAAAAACAACGCCTTTGACTCATCTCCTTATAGATACATCTGATCTAAATTTATTTTTTTCATAATTTCTCACCAAACAAGCTCAATTGGACAGCACTTGTCACAAAAGAACCGAGTGACATTTTTGATAAAATTGAGTTATTGATTGATAGAGCTAGCAATACTGAATCTCGAAGCAACAAGTGCTTCTTCTACTTGTATACTAACAACTATTTCCCGTCAAAATTCCAGGTAAAAGTGAGCTGGTGAGCCTCATTGATGTCATTGTCCATATGATGAAATAAAATGAGAACTTGGTTCCTTTGGCTGATTAGGTTAAACCTTAATCCGAGTCACGTAAGGAACCAACTCCGACTCGGTTCCTTTTATAGAATTGGGAACGGAATTAAGTCCGGATTAACGGATTTTAAAATAATCAACAGTGTAAACCAACTCTGCCGTTTGGTTTCTCTTAGAGTTTCGTTTTTCGTGATTATGCCAAAAAAAGGAAGAAAGGAACCAAGTCACTTTAAACGCTAAAAATTAAGTACCTTTCCTACATAGTAAATTCCACTTTTCCGGTGTTGAAATGGAAAAACACAACACGGTAGTTGAATGAAATCAAAACGTAAGTAATTCCAAGTTTTTTGTTTAAATGCTAGCTCTTCAACTTTGGACTCAATTTTCTCGAGATCAGCTCCATGTTGAATGCTGTCTAATTATTATCATTGCTAGCAAAAGCATTAAAGCTGTTCAGACTTTAGTGGCACGCTTTTCCAACACCTGCGTGTTGGAATTTTCCCTGCTTGTTTTTTTTTTGTTTTTGTTTTTTTTTTTTGGAGAGATGATTGCATCCAAACAGACTGACATTTTCACAGACAGAAATGTAGGCTTCAATTTATTTTGATCCTTTAACTAGTCTTTACTCAGCTAAGCAGTTATTACTGAAAACCTCGGAATTCACCAAGGCTATGATCCATTTGCAAGGAACTATCAAACAAGCGAGATAAGCTCTCGAACAAATCACTCGCCTCAAAAGAGAGATTTCGAGAGATAAACTCGCATGGAATGGTTGAAACTTTCAAGATGATTCTCCTACGTTCCTTTTTCTCTCTTTCTTTCTTGTTAATTCTCTTTCGCTCCGTCTCTCTCGAGTCATAAAAATGGTGAAAAATCTACATCCAAATCGCGTTCATTTCCTCACTAGAGAACTTGCCCCACATTTTCGTAAGATAGGTTGCCTCTCTCATCCCTCTTTTTCTCTTCAATCCCCCTCTCACCTCTCTCTCTCTCTCTTTCTCCCTCTCTCTCTCTCTCTCTCTCTCTCTCTCTCTCTCTCTCTCTCTCTCTCTCTCTCTCTCTCTCTCTCTCTCTCTCTCTCTCTCTCTCTATTTCTTTCTCTCCCTCCATCTCTCGGTCTGTCTCCCCTTGTGATAGGTGTACTGAGTACACTCAACATTAAAACATTAAAAAGGTGGGTTCAAACTAGTTCAGACTTACAGACGTATTTACTCGAAAACTTCCACGTTGTAACTTCGTGCATTGCAAAAACTTGGCAATAATTTAGTTGCTCATAACCTATAGAGAACCCTTGTTGGCAAGAAGGAGGGGCAACGAGGAGGGGTAGACAAGAGGGGCGGAAGCAAGGGTTGGGTGAGGAGGAAGAGGGAAAGGGCGAAAGAGGAAATAACCTTCAGAGGAATAAAATTTAGACGGGAGTCATAGCTCCAACTATTTATAAGCAAAGTTTTTAAGTAAACATTCCTTTACTTAAGAAGCCGAAAAACTTACTTGCACAGAATTAAAACTTTAAAGTACATGTCCTCATTTTCTTGTATCCTACGATTTTCCATTACATTTATCACGGTTTTCTTTTTTATTTCTATTTTTATCATCCTCTTTTACGAGTCATTGTTTATCAAAGCTCAAAAACAAAGCCATTGGATGAAATACGTCCCTTGTTTCCCCATTTCTGCAACCTACACTAGCTCGCCGATAAGAACAACCTATTTAATCAAAGAGATGGCGACGTTAGATAGGATCTTAAAATTGATGCACGTTCGAAATATTTATCGTGTAAAGAGATGAATCCTAGCGATACAATCCCAAAGTTTCAAGGCAAACAACGCCGGATCGATGAAAACTTAATTTAGCAGTGGTACACGTAAATAATCCTGAAAAAGAGTTTTCGCGGTGGACATGTCTTATTATATGCACCGGTTGAAGTTACCGCGCGCAAGCAGATTAGGTGCTAAATGGCTTACAGATCCGTTTAAAGCAAGCTAATCTCAATGTACGAGGGTCATCCAAAAAGTAAGGTTCCCTCGTCTATTTCTCCAAAAGTAAGCACGATAGATCAAATCTGTAAAGAGTATTTTATTTCTGATACTCTCAGCTTTCCAGCGGTACCAAGTTTTTTAAATTTGGACCACTGGTTCACTAGAAAATCAATTTTTAGCCGGACAAGTCGCGGCACGTTCCGTCCACCTCTCGACGCGCTATAAATCTCGTCAAATGTTTTGGGTTTCCTGCGATTCGGAAACAATTATGGAGAGGTGCCTTTTGGAAACTTAAAATTGACTATTTAAGAGTCTTACCTCATTTTTCCACGTAATCACCATTCCGATCGATGCAGTTTTCATACCGTGGCAGAAGTTTCTTAATGCCTCTCTCGAAGAACTGCTTGGGTTGATTACGGAGCCAGTCATTAACTGCGGATATCACCTGTTGATCATTTTGAAAGTGCTGTCCACCAAGGTGTTTTTTGAGCTGCGGGAAGAGATGATAGTCACTGGGAGCAAGATCTGGAGAATACGGAGGATGAGGAAAAATTTCGCACTCTTCTCTTTCGCGACAAAAAAAGGGATGACGGCACGGATTTCACACTGAGAAACATTTTGCAGTGGCAACTCCACGATGATACGCGTACCACTGATTCAATGACCAGTCGATCATAATGGAGCTGCCCAAATTTTATCAGTAAATTCATTTTCATTGATAAATCTTCAAAACAGTGGACAGATGATTGTGCCTGTCTTATCAGTGATACCTGGTGAGGTGTGAAAAGCGACAACAATGATGCGACAACGTGATGTGCATCTCCGTCAGCGCGTTGAGAGGTGGACGGATCGTGCCGCGACTTGTCCGGCTAAAAATTGATTTTCTAGTGAACCGGTGGTCCAAATTTAAAAAACTTGGTACCGCTGGAAAGCTAAGAGTATCAGAAATAAAAAACTTTTTACAGATTTGATCTATCTTGCTTACTTTTGGAGAAATAGACGAGGGAACCTTACTTTTTGGATGACCCTCGTAGTAATTCTTAAATCTATTCTTCTTTCGTTTTATGTATGGTAGAGTGTCTCTTATTTACAAGTTTTTTTGAATAATTATCGCCAATGCATCAAAAGGCGAAATTTTGCTACAAAATTGTTAAAATTTGAGGAGGACACCGTATGAAAACATTGAAGTACATTTCTAGATCATTGCGAACTGATTGATTGGAATCCCGTTTCCACACATCCAAAAGGTAAATTCGGAATAAACTGAAAGAAATTTACGCAAAATATTGTATGCAAACAGAAACGTAGAAACATTGCATTGAACATTGTCAAAAAATCGTGGATACCTACTTGTAACCGACCATAATATGATTATTCCTGAGCAAAGGGATTAATAAGTGACCACCATAAAACTAATTTAGCTAGTATAATAATATATCACAAAAAATAATTATTCAAGTAAACTTGTCTGGACACGCTTAAGACATGCCATAATAGTTCTTACTTCTTTCCCCACAAAGCTAACTTATCGAAGTAAAATAAAGCAATTGCCAGTTATGACTCGATTACTACCGATGATTGAAAGAAAATACTAATCTCAGACTATGGCCCTTGCGAAATTTCGCAACAACGTTTCTTCAATGTGTAAACACAACTCAGAAACACATAGTCTCAAAGTCAATATAAACGGCCGCAGTAAACGGCATATTTCGCCCAGATTATAAAAAAACTAGACCCCATTTCAAAATTTAAAATTGGATATATACACAGAACACGACAAACACACTGATTCGCGAAACCGATCCCACCGAGACAAAAAAGTCAAGGTGACGAAGGTCGAAGAACCAATAGACATTCTACAATAGACATAGAGATGTACAGTGGAGACTCCAAGAGATAACAACGAACACAATAACTAGAATGTGAGCCACTCAAGGCCACTCGCAATCTTCAGCCACCCACGTAAATACACATGTTAGACAACACACAATGCCGAAAGAAAGACTCATCTTCACCAAGTACGTATATAGACCCTCTAGTGCTCAAATTTATAATCGAAGAACAGAATTTGTGACGTCATAAAACTTCGATTTGTCTCGAAAGTCGAAACCCCTTAAACATATGGGAATCGAAAAATAGCAATCGAGCGTGCGATTTTCAGGAAAATTCGTTTCGATTAAATGATACAAACAACAGACTTAAATGGAGCAAAATGGCGGCTCGGTGGCCGACCCACTACAATAAATGTACCTAGAATTAGGTACGTTTAATATAAAATAATCACATTCTCATCAAAGTTTGAATCGTCAATTTATAATAAAATTCTCTAATTAAGTGTATACTTGTCTGAAAAGTGAAATATATTTCCTTTTATAGCTCTAGCCATATTCAATCATATAACAATGCGAAAAATAATAATGTTGACTGTATACATTGCGCAACCACGCAGAACAAACTGGAAAATACGTAATATACTGTGAAATAGATAATTTCTGACAAAAACGTTGAAGATATGGCAAAATAAAAATAGTTAGCGCTCTTAGGAGCACTACTACCATGTGCCACTTTTAAATTTTGGTAAACATATGTATTGAGTTCGTCAGTTGATTTTGATATTTTATGACCCTTTCTATGTGATTTTCATGCCGGTTCACGTATATAGTGATCGACCCTCTATAACGCTGTAGCAAGAGTTTTCATAACAAGCCCATCCATCATCAACACATCGCGAATTCTCGATAGGCAATTTTTTTGCACACAAATTAAAAGTTGAAATAATTCAAGTAATGTTTCGATCTAGTGTAGAGCGGTGCCTAAGAGTGGATCTGGTACCCGGATTCGTGATGAAAAAGAGGGAAAGTGGGGAGATAAATAAGCGAGAGTGTAAGTGAGCACACTTGAAATCATTTCCATAAGTAAATACTTTTCGCTCCCCCCCCCCGTTTTTCCTTACACATTTTGGTTCTTTTAACTTTTTTCCATTTTTTCCAATTTTCCAATTGTAATGCATTTGAAGACGTAGATCGATGAGTTCGGTGGGTAAAGTGAATGGATATAAGGGACTGGAGGCGAGCCATTTGGGAGTTTGTTTTATTAGTATTCACTTTTGTTTCTCTCTCGCTTGCCGTTCTCTCTACATCCTGAACCTCGGCCCTTTCCACTTCCTCCGGTCTTCTATCTTTTTTCCTGTTGCGTCAGGATTTGTTGGATTTGATCGGCATCGGTTGCTCAAATTTAAAAGCTGCGTGGAGATACTGGGAATGCCCATCGCTGCGCCACAGAGAGTGACTGTTGTGGTTGAAAAATGACCGTAATAATCCATAATGACCGCGCAGGAAAGCCGTGGAGTATTAGTAATTCCCAGTGGGTATAATTTAATTTTGAATATACACAAAACTTGAGAAATACGGTTGAAAAAATGTTTCGTCGAAAAGACTGAGCCATAATTTTACATATACATATATGTATAGGACATGTATGAGGTTTCTACATGGACAATTTTTTAATCATTTTTTGCCACGATAGGGGTTCATGCAAGATTTTTCTTTAAAAAAATTAACTATCGATACTCAGGTAAAAACCGAATGGAAAAAACGATATTGGCACTGAAAATAACTATTGAGGTCCACTTGTTTATTCAAATGGTAGTATTTAAACGCGACCATGAAAGCGAAAAATGTGTTCAATCACCATGTTCCGATAAAGTTTCCCCAGTCTAATTATACATTTTCTGTGTCACGGCAACTGTCCGACATTTCATTTTTCTAGGACTATTGAAAAAAAGGGGGGAAAACCAAGCGTATCGCACATCGATGCATTCATAATTTTTGTCGCATTTTTTGAGCCATCAACATTCGCAATCGGTTCAGAATAAAGGCGTAATTTATCGAGGGACTTTAGGGGAGCAAAATCAACGCGTGCAAAGGAGATGAAGATTTGTCTTCAGACAACTTTCTTGATTTTTGCTTTCATGTCCTTTGTTTTGTTTTTTTTTTTTGTTTGTTTGTTTTTTTTTTTTTTTTGTTTGCTGCTGTGGTATTTAAATAGACTGTTTCGTTCTGTAAATCCCACATTGTTAAAGGGACGGGGGAGGTAAAAATGAATTAATTCGCATGGAGTTATTGCCATTTATGATTATATAAAACTGGAGAAGGAGGATGACTATCATGTCAGACTTAAAGCAATAAGTATCAAGTAAATCGCGTTTGTCTCGTCTCCGCTTCAGTCTCTCGAAACGAGTCAGTGACATTCATGCAGTTGGATACAAAACTAATTTTATGAGGACGTTTGTGTCTGTTCCCAATCCAGCCTTGGCTTTTTTTGCCTAAGGGACCGGTCTCCTTTGAACTGCATCTAATCTATCCAGTCCATTCATACCCTATTTGTCTCTTTCTATTCATTTTTATACATGCCTCCGCATTCTTCTTTGCTCATATTAATCTCATCCATTTCTGTATCTCCACTTATGTTTTCTCATCCGCTTTTTTGTCCTCAGTGCCCTCTATGATGCTCTCGCTTGAATTAATTACGATACTTTCGTTCAGAGCGCGCAGGCAATAATAACCCTTAATGCACCACGCCTAGTACTCACTCGCTTACGTAAAAAGGTGGCTCGTGCAATTTGGCCACAACGTTTTCCTTCCAATTAAATATATCCACAAATAGAGCCACAAAGGGGGAAAAAAAGACTGGTAAAATTTATCATTTGCATAGCTGAATTTGGAGTCTGCCAGGAAGTATATAGTGATTTCACAAGATTATGGTAACGTTTGCTAACAAGTTAACTCAATCTACCTCAAAGTACGTTCCATTTTACCATACTTTCTATAGAAGACGCCAAAATCAGCAAAGCAGATGGTAATATTCATCTCTACCTATTCTGTATAAGCCTCTTTTTACAAGAATTAGGTTTTTGTAATTTTTTCTTTACTATAATAGACCTGTGTATTTTTCTCAGAGATGAGTAAAGATATTTGGATGCGGTTTTTGTTTGTTTGGAAGATAACACTTTTCTGCACTTTTTGAATTTGGCCGTTTTTTTTTTTTTTTTTTTTTTTTTTAATTTTAATTTTAACATGATCCACTATGTCATTTAAGATAATTTTTCAGTAATTTTTTATCAGATAATTTTAAAATGTTGCCGAAATTACTATTTCTGACATTTGCAAAAAAGCTTGTGTTAAACACTGCAACAGAGGTTAAGCTTTCAAACAAAAACAAAAAACTTCTTTCAAATATATTTAACCGTTCCCGAGAAAAGTGTACCGAAACATTGAGATAGGCACTGCAACATAGGCGGACCGTGACCAAAAAAGTAGGGGCCTATAGAAAGTGATGAATTTTTCCCAACTTTTCGCCCCTCTACCCTAAAAAGTGGTGACTATACCCCCCCCCCCCCCCCCCCCCCAGCCATGGATACGGTCCGTCTATGCACTGCAACTTTAAAACGCGAAGTAATTTGAAACGACTACATCAGGACTTCCCAAAGATGGACGAAATGTGAGAATGTGAGTTATGGCTGTTTGTCAGTTTCAATATAAAATCCACCTCTATAGGATTTTTTTTTCAGGTGTATTACACGTTTTGATACAGGACTCGTACTATCGTTCTGCATTATGACCTGTCCGAACACGCTAGTTGATTACGTTTAATGCTATGGGCGCCCGCAAAGGTGTAGTTTGACGCTCGTAGTAACAAGTGAGCCATGTGTCGTTATATACATCGAGCATTCAATGACGCGTGGAAAACGTCGAGATTGAAAGGCTTGCATCGCAAAATCGATGCGTTTACTTTTTAGTTTCCACCCATCGGAAGGTATCAAATGCGAACATATATACTTTGTGTCACAGAATCACTGTGTCAACCCTCGGGCTCGGGCCCTTATTTACATTCCATTTCCTAAAAAAGCTAAACCTATTTTTTGCCAATCCGTTGGTCTTCTCTGTACAATTTTATCATGCAGCGACGCACAGACGGTCAAAAATTTCGTACTGTTGAATATCAAAACAGACACAGAAAAAATAGACTTGTAAAATAAGTAAAATGATGCAAACACTAATTTCGCAGTCATGTTTGGTAAGACTTACGACTTATGAAGCTAATTTTACGTTTTGGATTGTAAATTTTTTACAAGTTTTATTATTTTTACAATTTGGATTGAAATTTTTACAATTTGGATTGTAAATTGAATTGGGAGGTATAAACACATGAATTCTTCGAAGCTAGTAGAAATATTTTTAGATGAGGTCAAAATTAGCGCTTCCATTGGAACTACCCTAGTAAAATTAATCAGCTAAATGTCATCATGTTCACAGTTAACATGAGATGTGAGACCTGACATCATTATGACATCATCATGACGTCAACAATATCAACATACCAGCATAATTTTTGTTGACGTCATGATAATGTCAGGTCTCAAATCTTATGCTAACTGTTAACAAGCTGATTATTTTTACTAGGGTATGGAGCACGCAGAGTTTAATTACCTATACAGGCAGTCAAAATTACGATTTTCGTGTTTCGTTCATGTTGTTATGAAAATGAGTTCATGAATTTGAAAGTTTGTGATGAAGTCATTTGAAACATTTTATTGGTAACATGTATACGAAAGCTAGTAAAGTGCGGTTGTCAAAGAGCATCCCAGATTAAAAAGTCGTGATATGAGAGGATTATAATTGACACATTGAATTATATAATTCACGAAACAGGAAAAATCAATTTATCATATCTATATCAACACATTATCCCTGTCGAAGGAATGGGACAGTCTGAGAAAGAACAAAATGGGGGGAGAGAGAGAGCGCGTATTTTGAAAGAAGGGGAGAGGAATCCATTTTGAAAGCTCGAATTTGATTCACTCAGATGTCTGTCATAGTTGAATAATTTATAAAGTTACCGTGGATAGATGTATAAATTTAGTTACAGATCTTATGAATATTAATATTCATATTTTACCGTTTCTCGCCGCTTTGGGTTCAGGAATATTTTATGTTGGAAGAAAACGTCCCTTTCAGCCTTTTTACTCCCAGTTCGCCATTTCAACCCCACACCAGAACCGGTGATACTTCCCAGCAATACATTTCACCACCCATCGATTGCTCGCAGTTTTAAATTTTCTACTCTGAGGTTGTCTTAACGTCTCGACCGGTTCCCCTTCCCTTCGTATCGGTCTGATTCATTATAATTTTTTACCGCTTTCCACTTCTTTCTCCTTTCCAGCAGAAAATTTCCTCCGTCACGAAAAGGGTTCTAAAGTATATAATAAGTTTTTATCATTGTAGCAAGGTTCTACATCAGCAGCAATTAAAAATGCAACTTATAGCCGATCACGTACCTAAAAGGAATCTTGGTTAAGTTCCGGAAACGTTCTTAATAGAACAGCTATGACCTTGTTTGAAAGCTCTTAACATTACCTTTACAACAACCCTGGTAAAACTGATCAACTAGAAATTTTCTAACTGTCGCCTAAATTAGGGGATATCACCAAGAATTGTTTGTGATATCACCTTGTTTTGGAGACAATTGGAACACTTTTCTGTGATCTTTGGTGATCAGTTTTACCAGGATTATTGTAAAGGTAATTTTAAGAGCTTTCAAACAAGGCCGTAGCTATTTTAGTAAGAGCGTTTCAGGAACTTAACCAATATTTTTTTATACATGACTGATTAAAATGAAGTAAACTTTTAAATTTGTGGTTGAGAAAATTTTTAAAAAAAATTAAATTTTGGTCACTGACAATTGGAAAAGTTTGAAAATACGAAAAAATCATGAAGCATTGGTCATACTTTTAAAAATCTACAACAAAATATGCAAGATGAAATAGAGATTCAATTATGGTTCACGAGCAAAAAATTGCCTTGCCTCGTGTGACAGCAAGGATGACACAGGGGTGAAATCAATGATATTTAAATGCTGGTAATTTTTACCCGGAACAGTAATTCGTGTTGAAACAGTTGGTTGGTAATCTAAGGGTTAAAAGTGATTCAATGCGAGAATACATTTTGTACCTCTGCAATGAAAATGCATTTCTACTGAAGCATCAAGGCAGTGTTCTATGTATGAAAATACCGATATAAGAGGGGGATAACAAGGGAACGGATAGCCACTGTAATCTGTTCCCGCAGTGACAATTGTGTTTACGCGGAGCATATATTCTGACGAAACGTGCAAACTACTGCTCACTTTTTTTTATGACGACAGTAATTTATTTTTATTCTCTCCTCAAGCTCCCTAGAACAACGAAACCTGCAGTGTTATTGGCTATCGAAAAAACAAAGTCGTCGATTTCATTGCTCAATTTTCGATGGAGTTCGTTATTCAAATTTATTTACTAAAGGTGTCGCCACGGCGCGCAGCATGACGCGACGTATACAGTTGCACTGAACAAAATACTGCTTATTCTCTGGTGTTGCCGGTTGGGCACTACTAGTCGTTTCACGAAAAATTGGGCTGCGCCAAACTATAGTAGTCTTACCAACTCGTTGTACCTTCAAAGAATGGCTAAAAAAAAGCGGTCTTTCATAAGGAATGATCATTATTCCGGGATCTTATGCCTAAAAAACGACAATTGCATCTTTTCAAAGCCGCATGAATAAAATTGCAATTATATTTCGCATGCCTTTAAATCAAACTCTCTACATCAAGTTTATAAACTTGAACGGTGTACAAACAGGATTGCAAAATGATAGTTATACGACAGTGAGACGATAACGACCCTCAACTAATGATAACTAAGCCTGCTCGTCAGCAGATCTCCAGTTATATTCTAACATAACAAGTTTACATGCCCTAATAATTTGTCCGATTTGATATAATGATTGCCGGGGACTAGAGGGAATTACTTCCAGGTCATGGAAAGCAAAATGCTTCGCAAAGAGCATTGGTTACTTTACTATCATTGGACGAACGGTCGAACGTATCAGTTTTGAGTGTTGTCAGATTTCGGTTTAAAATCGTTGATTTATATAATTTTTTGTTTCATTTTTTATATTATTATTTTTTCGTTTTTTGTTTGACTTAAACTAAACAAGAAATAGTCGGCCTTAGCCGTCCATCTAAAGCAAAGCCTAGAACATACAAATGCACTTGTAAGACAGAATATCCAAGGAAATTAAAGAGTTCCGATTACAAGGTTAGCTGCATATTGCATATTAGACCACAAAAACGTGTCATGTTGAGGAGAGTGTTGTTAGATTTCGGTGAGGGGATTTCAAACTCATGAGTTAAATGAGAGCGTTTAGTTTCCAAATGAGTAGGCACTTTAAGCGTGCCATCCGAAGTGTATGGCAAGCTTTTTACTCTCGTTTTTATGTATATGTTACAGGACAAACCCGATTTTAGGCCAAACTAGTTTGTCCTAGGCCGAACCGGTTTAGCCTAAGCGGAACAGGCAAAACTAGTTTTGCCTAGGAAAAACTAGTTCGGCCTAAAATTCTCTAGGCCAAGCCAGTTGGGCCTAGGACAAACTATAGTCCGTTTCATTTAAATAGAAGCTTGAGCTCGACTCTTTCCCCTACGAGTTTTACCCTCACTCTCGTACCCGCGATGACTCGAGACCTGCCCCATCGGTTGGGGATTCCGTCCGTTACAATGGACAGTCAGCTATCCAAAGGACAGTCCATTGTGATGGACGGAATCCCCGACCGATGGGGCAGGTCTCGAGTCATCGCAGGTACGAGAGTGGGGGTAAAACTCGTAGGGGAAAGAGTCGAGCTCAAGCTTCTATTTAAATGAAACGGACTATAGTTTGGCCTAAAATTCACCAGGCCAAACCTGTTCGGCCTAGGCCAAACCTGTTGGGCCTAGGACGAACTAGTTTGGCCTAAAATTCACCAGGCCAAACCTGTTCGGCCTAGGCCAAACTAGTTTGGCCCAAAATTCTCCAGGCCAAACCTGTTGGGCCTAGGACGAACTAGTTTGGCCTAAAATTCCCCAGGCCAAACCTGTTCGGCCTAGGCCAAACTAGTTTGGCCTAAAATTCTCCAGGCCAAACTAAATCTCCTTAAAAAAACAGTGCGGCCTAGGCCAAACTAGTTTGGCCTAAAATCGGGTTTGTCCTGTAACATATACAATGAATAATATAATACAGTGTAAGACTGTAAGCTCGCCCTCTGGTGGCCGTGTGTGTTTTGGAGATTTACTTTTCAGGATATGAATCAAAAATTAAATGCTCGGGTCGTATCATGTATTTTCGAGAAATTTTTGAGTCCGTACAATCACACAAAAGTTCATGCGTGATTTTTAAACGTACCTAATTCTAGGTACGTTTATTGTAGTGGGTCGGCCACTGAGCCGCCATTTTGCTCCATTTAAGTCTGTTGTTTGTATCGTTTAATCGAAACTAATTTCCCTGAAATTCGCACGTTCGATTGCTATTTTTCGATTCCCATAAGTTTAAGGGGTTTCGACTTTCGAGACAAATCGAAGTTTTATGACGTCACAAATTCTGTGCTTCCGAATATTTTGAGCACTAGAAGGTCCATATACGTACTTGGTGAAGGATGAGTCTTTCTTTCGGCATTGTGTGTTGCCTAACATGTGTATTTACGTGGGTGGCTGAAGATTGCAAGTGGCCTTGAGTGGCTCACATTCTAGTTATTGTGTTCATTGTTATCGCTTGAAGTCTCTTCTGTATATCTCTATGTCTCTTGTAGATTGTCGATTGGTTCTTCGACCTTCGTCACCTCGCTTTTTTGTCTCGGTTGGTTTGGTTTTGCGATCGGTTTCGCGAATTTCAGTGTGTTTGTCGTGTTTTGTGTACAGCCAATTTTAAAATTTAAAATGGGGGTCTAGTTTTTTTTATAATCCGGGCGAAATATGCCGTTTATATCGATGAATCTAAAAAAAAAATAAACAAAAACAAAAACAAAAACAAAAAAAAAAAAAACAACTATCAAAGGTCAGCACAGACTCATTTTTAAAAACTCGCAGCGCCCCTTCAAATTGTCCAAACTGAACAAACTTGAGGTGAAAAATAATTTTAGACGCAAACATTTTACGGTGGTTTTGGCGCCGATACCTGACATTTAATTTGATATGACTTTTAGGCCTAAAAAGTCTTCAGGTACGTTTGCCCCTATGTTTCCGCGTAGGGGGGTTCTCCGTCTTGTTTTTTTTTTTGGAGTCATTTGATGCCTTCAATGTTTTTATATTTTGTTTTTTTAGACTTTCCGGTTGAGATATCAGCGCTGATTTCAGTAGTCTTTAATTTGTCTTCCATGCACACACACACACACACACACACACACACACACACATAGATTGGTAAGTGTATTGGTGGCTTCGTTGCACACGAACAGAAAATATACTGAGTTTACACACACAAGGTAGAGCTCACCCTTCTCAGATTTTGACAGTTTTATGATTGACCCCGCTGTTCAAACTCGCAGTCTTCATAGCCCAGCATTGTTGCGTTGCAAACCGACGAGTGAGAGGGACTATAGAGATTGATGCTGCCTCTCTCTATTCGCGCATGCGCACACGATAGTTTTTGTTCTTTTGTTTTTTTTTTTTACTCGCAATCAGATCTGCTATGCTCTCGGGTTCCTAAATATAAGAGGGTACTGTGGATATCTATTCTGGACTTCCGCGCTGTAGCGGGACGTTCGAAATTACTTGCATTCAAATGGGCGGAATCGAATTTTTTACCCGGGTTTTTAACTATGCCTAGGGTCAAAGTTTTCTACCATTTTTTTTTTTTTTTTTTTTTTTTTTACAGCTACCATACTTATTGAACAAGATTGTTACCCTACCGATTTGTTTTTACTCTACAAGTTTTTGAGAAAATCGCCTCTAAAGATGACCCTTTCCCCGCGCTCAAGACCACGTAATTCAAATTTCATATACGGCACAAGCGGACTTGCTACCTCCGGGCAGGGCATCGGACCGCAGAAAAAATCGGTTCGGGTTCGGTTCGCGGTTCACACTTCACGAAAAAAAAGGTTCGCGGTTCGGTTCGGGTTCACGCGACTTTCCGGACCGCTCCGAACCGGTTCAGACATTTGTGAACCGGTTCGGAGCGGTTCGGTTCGGAGAAAATTTGGTCGAGTTCGAATATTTTCTCACTTCAAACCAGAATATTTTCCCCTTCTTTCTTTTCTCAGAAAATTACTGTTACCGTGACTACCTTCGTTTTCTCAAAATGCATTAGCCGCAGTCTCACGTAGAAATCACCTGGTTTGTAGCAAGTGGGCGCTGACTGCAACCCGCGTATCACGTGACTCGGCATGCCACAGACTTTTGAGACCCTCATAACTTCAAACCAGGGCATCGGACCGAACCGAACCGTGAACCGCGAACCGCTCCGAACCGCTGAATTTACAAACCGCGAACCGAACCGCGAACCTTTTTTCCACCGAGGCGGAGAACCCGAACCCGAACCGAACCGACTGGCTGAACCCGGTTCGAACCGGTTCAACGGCTTAGAAACGAGGTCTTGAAAAAAAACCTGTAAAGGGAAAAGAGCAAAAAGTTTGAGCATTTACTCTGTGAGTACTGAGTAGGTACTCGACGGATCTCAAAATCGCAAACTTTTCGCATAGAAAGATTACACAGAGTCACGCATCTAAACTAGTTTGAAGCAACTGAAGGTTGATTGGTCTGCTGATTCGTTTGAAGTTATGAGGGTCTCAAAAGTCTGTGGCATGCCGAGTCACGTGATACGCGGGTTGCAGTCAGCGCCCACTTGCTACAAACCAGGTGATTTCTACGTGAGACTGCGGCTAATGCATTTTGAGAAAACGAAGGTAGTCACGGTAACAGTAATTTTCTGAGAAAAGAAAGAAGGGGAAAATATTCTGGTTTGAAGTGAGAAAATATTCGAACTCGACCAAATTTTCTCCGAACCGAACCGCTCCGAACCGGTTCACAAATGTCTGAACCGGTTCGGAGCGGTCCGGAAAGTCGCGTGAACCCGAACCGAACCGCGAACCTTTTTTTTCGTGAAGTGTGAACCGCGAACCGAACCCGAACCGATTTTTTCTGCGGTCCGATGCCCTGCTTCAAACGAATCAGCAGACCAATCAACCTTCAGTTGCTTCAAACTAGTTTAGATGCGTGACTCTGTGTAATCTTTCTATGCGAAAAGTTTGCGATTTTGAGATCCGTCGAGTACCTACTCAGTACTCACAGAGTAAATGCTCAAACTTTTTGCTCTTTTCCCTTTACAGGTTTTTTTTCAAGACCTCGTTTCTAAGCCGTTGAACCGGTTCGAACCGGGTTCAGCCAGTCGGTTCGGTTCGGGTTCGGGTTCTCCGCCTCAGTGGAAAAAAGGTTCGCGGTTCGGTTCGCGGTTTGTAAATTCAGCGGTTCGGAGCGGTTCGCGGTTCACGGTTCGGTTCGGTCCGATGCCCTGCCTCCGGGTGGCCCTTGACGTGGCTGCATACAGACCTATCGCGGCACGCTTTACCAATACATATATTGTATTGGAGCTCCCCTGCTTGTTTTTTTTTTTTTTTTTTTCTTGCGCTAAAAGAAGATTGCTGCTCGGCAATTTGCCCAACATTCTTCTGATAAATAAAGGGTTGTGATTTAGTAAAGATTCATTAAAAAGAAAAATTTTAAAATAAGGTGCAATAGATTAGTGCACACAAATTTAAAAACTGAACACTTGTGGAAACGAATAAGCAAATGGACATGGTAAAAAAAAGAGAGGGACATAGTGAACCATACACATGGGAGATTTGGGCGCCTACCTTATAGTTAGCATAGTAACTTCATCAGAGGATAGTGAATGCTGCGTATAACTCGTGGTATAGTTAAGATTGACCGATTTGATTTGCTGCACCCAATACCTGGTACAGTTCACCATGCTTTGGCGAACTTTCTCTCACTTTGTGGCAATCACTGAAATCTCATCTGTGTGTATGATTAATTACTATACCGTGTACTTTTTTTTCGTGGATATTGTTTTTGTTTTGAAACCAAAAGTTCCAAATGAAGGTTTAATAATCAGGAAGGAAATCCTTTAATTCTGAGAGAAACGGATTTTTGGTTCATGGAAAATTCCACTTTGCCGGTGTTAAAATGCAAAAGCACAACACTGTAGTTGAATGAACTCAAAACGTTAGTAATTCCAAGCTTTTTGTTTAATTGCTATAGCTCCTCAACTTTGGACTTAATTTTCTCGGGATCAGCTCCATGTCACTTGGTTCCTTTCTGATGAATGCGGTCTAATTCTCATACCTAGCAAAAGAATTAAAACTGTTTAGACTTTAGTGGCACGCTTTTCCCTGCTTGTTTTTTTTTTTTTTTGTTTTTTGTTGTTGTTTTTTTTTTTTTAAATCAGTCATGAATAGCGTAAATCATTGACACTATAACCAGAAAATTGATACATTCAAAGGCACTTGCAAATACGAGTATAAAATCTCAGTAAGCACACATCATAACGAATCAGCACTATGATATGGAGGTATACTTACAGTTATTTGAACACAGTAACATGAATATTCGATTACTCACCTGTAACAGAACAAAATAACCGTTCAGTATTTTCACAATAAGGCAGAGAAAGCTAACAAAATGATAAACGGATGCTTTTCACAGTGGTGCACAGTGAGAAAAGCTTTTAGAAAATAGGCATTTTTTTAGGGAGGAATTCATCTTAGTTATAAAGAAATCCTAGAATATAGTAATATAACATGGCAAATAATATTGTAAAGCGCCGCCCTAAGCCCACGGCTTAGGACCATTTTTTGGTCCAGCCTTGGGACCACCATCACCACCCGCGTATGAAGTGAGAAAGAAAAAAAAATAGAATATAATAATAAGAAACTGGTTGATATCGATTTCCTTCTTATTTAGACTCTACTATTCTTACATAATGTGATATTATGAAAATTGATCATGGGTTATCATGAGGAGAGAGTTACACGCGTGTAATACTTGATAGAGTTAACCCTTTGAGGGGCAAATTAAGGATAATAATTTTTTTCCAAATTTTTTTGCATTTCTAGGTTCCTTAGGGTTAAAATAGACCCCAAAAAAATTTTCATGCAATTCTATATACTAGTATAGGAGAAAACAGGTGGCTAGTGTAACTATCCACTGCCCCACAAAGGGCTAAAAAATTTGGTTACCATATTTTTTCAAAAATCAGGTTTAAATTAATTTTAAAGGGCCATACAATGACAACTATAAGTCAGAATCAATCAAACAAACATTTATCTATAAGGAAAAATTGTAAAAACAGTCAGAAAATATAATTGAGTATGGTTCAGTCTTGCAAATACCCCGTAAATGGCACTTTTTGACCTAAAGTCGACTAAAATTAACTTTTGAGGCACCTTGTAGAGCACCAAAAAATCTCAAAAAATCGTAATACAGTTATTTACACCATGGAAAACAAATTAGTTCCAGTAAAGTTTCCCTGAAAAATTGTAAATTTTGAAGTTAATCCAAATTTAGTGCGCAGCGGAGCAAAATTTTGGCTTCCAGCTGCGCTCAAAAGTCAATTTTGGTTATGATGCAACAGAGAATGTGACTTTTTTTATTTTTAAATTGTTCTTTAGGCTATTTAGCTAATATGAGTTGAAAAAAAAAATTACATCCATGGAGGGAAGAGTTAAAAAAAAAATGTAAAAGATGGCGCAGAACGACAAAAAATGGCAAAAAATAGCAAAAAACCAGTGTTTCTCAAAACTAAACATCTTTGCCTCAGAAATGGAATTTCAAACAGTCATAAACATTCTAAGTCAAACTAGGGCACTGAATATGACTCCTGAGTTGTAAATTTTAAATAAAAAGAAGAAAATTTTTAGATTTCCGCTTAAAAATTGCAACTTTCCGGAACATGAAAAATTAGCGTTAATAATAAAATTGTAAGACTAATGAGAATATGAATTAGAAATTCAGCAATGAAATGCTGAGTTATATCCCAAGCTAATGATTGTCTGTATCTGAGGATTTAGACTGCAAAACATAGTCTGGCGGTATTGTCAAAGGGTTTTCTTGGGACAGGTGGGGTGACTCGGAACAATCAAAATTTCCATCTCAAAGTTCTACGTATACTATAGTATTACGCGATGAAAATCTGGATTACCGATTATCCCAAAACACCATATCCATCCCAAGACATCCCACTTGACTGTAGGTAAATAGAAAATATAAAGGTAAAAAAAAGAACAGCAAAGAGGATAAAAATTTGCGATGAAGAGTGAGTTGAGTCAACGCGTCATGAAATAATATGTCGATAACGGCTAAAATTTTTATCTCCGAAGCTTGTTATTGTCTAAATGTGAAAATTTAGAGTATCATGAAGTAGATGACGTTATAATAAGCTTCAAAACATTTTATTTTAGTCCCAAAGCTCCTTCAAAAATATGAAGAACTTGAAAATAGCCAATTTATCACTGTTTGACCCCCTCAGGGGCAGTGGATAGTGGAACTAGCCACCTTATTCAAACACTTGTATTTATATGAAAAAATCAATGAATTTTACTCACCAAAGCTTCATCTTATGTAAAAAACTGTCCTGAACCATAATCCGCCATCAAATTTTACTTATTTCTTATAAAAAAAAAAGATATTAGCACAAAACTGGGAGCAACTCAGGACAGGGGGCAAAATCAGAAATGGTCGACATAACCTTAGTCAAAAAATGATGTTTATAGCAGTGCTACCACCAAAAAAAAATTTTTTCCCCATTCTATAACATTCTGCCAACCAAATAAAGTGGCTAGTAACAATAGTCCTTACTTTAGAAGCTCAGGAAAAAATAAATAAAAGGTGGCTAGTGGCACTAGCCACTGCCCCTCAAAGGGTTAATATAAAAAGTTAGAGGGGGGACGGTGTTTCAGTCTTCATTCCGGATAAACACAACTTCATCGATGAAAATACATACAAGATAAGGCATAATCGGGCGCCTTCATTCTGCCGTATATGCAATTCCAACTCCCCCGAGTACGAACAGTTAACTACCTTCTTTTTGTAAACGGAAGGGTGGCGTTCTTTTGAACTAATCCGGTCCTGAAAGGGTTAATCGAATAATGACGAGTTCGAACTGATGCTCTTGTTCTTTTATACAGAAAATGTCGCTAGAAATCGGAAGTAAGCGTAACTCGGAACACGGAACACGGAATTATTTCGGGACAGCCTTCTCTGCATCATCGATCTGAGAACGGCGGCTCTCAATTACTTTCATTTGACAATATGAATACGCGAAGAAAGTGCAAGTCTACCGTACGTAGTGAGTGTGGCAAACAAGAAACTAGTATCGAACACTAAAGCTTCAGAGAGAAAGCGGAAGAGAGGAAGAAAAGCAAGGAGGACAAATAATAGGTCGATTTCACACAAGGAATTTCAAGATGAGATTCCCTTAAGTTTTTTTCTGATCTCGGGAGGCGTAAACGACGGCATGGGAGTTTGGGTGCGAAGGATGAAATGGAGCTAAAAGAAGCAGGAAAAGGGAATGTGGACAGCCGTGGGAGGGGATTGGCATGGGTGGTGGTGGTGGTGGTGTTGAAGGCTGAAAATTGCTCGGAAAGTGCAGATGAGCCGCAAGAATATAAGGAGAGAGTAAGGGTGGAGATGAGTGAAGTAGAAAGGAAAGGACGAGGGCCAGTTGCCGTGAACGAATCAAAAGCCAACCGACGACGAAGGATAGCGATCGCCGGTGGAGGCTGGTGAGTGGTAAGAGACAAGTTCGGATTGTCATCGCTTGAAACCGTTCAGATAGCTCTGGGTTAAACAATAAATTAGCTGAGCGCCACGAAGAAATACTGGACCCGGCATCGAATCGCGGCTGGGTCGTCTTGTCACTGTGGCAACGCTGATGCGACAACGGTGTTGCCAAATTTGGAGCTCTTGTAAAGTTTTTTCCGGTACATAAATGAACTGTCGAATTTAGAGCTCTTGTGTATAAAAGAGTCTTGTCGTCGATTCTGATTGGTTGCTGGATTTTAAGCTGTCACGGAGGGATGAGCTCAAGATGGCGTTCTCTACGCTGTTGTTTCTCTGTGAGATGACTGTTGCCTCCTTCGAAGAGGCGTAATTTGGCATTAAAATCTACGAGATTTTTAGACCTTGATCAGGCCTGAGAATATCTATCAAACTGTTTCAAACTTCTTTCGTCCTTTTTTTGCAGCAAAATTTGATTTTTCTAGAGAAATAACGAAATTAACTCTTTCCCATAAGTGGTTCCTTGGTGATCCCATAACCACTCAGACAGGATGCCTCCTTCACCACCATGGACTCCTACTTCTAAATTCTTCAAATGAGGAGACTCGTTTAAGCCGGGGACTCTAGTCGAATTGGGTGTGAAATTCCACGAGAAAAACAGTGTACCCCATTAAAAAAGTCTAGATTTCGCTTTTCTAAGAGGGAACTTTGCTCAAAATTCAGATGGCTCGCTGAGTGTTTATCGTACGTTTCACACTCCATTACAAAAGAGCGCATTTTCCATATTAGAATAATAATAGAACATTCGCGTTTGGTTAGATCTTAACCGTACTGAATAAAAATTGACTCTTTTATAGTTAGAAGAATGGACAGTTGGACGTACACCACTTAAAAACCATTGGTTTGACAGTTTTAATTAGTTAAATTAAGCCCATGCCTTGTTATTTAACTAATTTAAACAGTCAAACCAACAATTTTTAAGTGGTGTCCATACTTTTAACTATAAAAGAGTTAAAGTTACCACTTTTTTCAGGGCAATGAATTGGAAGAATTCTCAGAATGAATTCTTCAAAATGAATTTTGAGGGAATGAATAAAGTGAATTGTTTCCTCTTTTTTCAGTGAAATTTGAATTCTTTCATATTTTGTTGAGAGGCACGTGGTTATACGGAACTGAGATTTTGACACAATTTGTGTAGAAGGAGCAAAAAAGCATTTGATTCACCGTACTAATGACGCCACATGTAGCCTAGATTCTTAAATCATCCTTGAGGAGTTTCGCGCAATATCAGCCTTAGTGCGGAAATGACGTTCCGATAAAAATAGCTTCACTCATTTAAAATGCTGCTAACCGCGTAAATGGATCTGATCCTACAAAAAAAAGTCATTACTCCTGAGGCAATAAAAGGTGAACGGAACGGTATATATACACTGAAAAAAACAGATCTGTGAAATCAGTCAAATGAAACAAAGGTTAATTTTACCAGCCATTTTTGGTAACAAACAGCTAATTTTATATTTTGGTTTGTAAATTTTGCTTAAGTTTTATTAATTTTATTACAATTTGAATCATAAATCTTACCATTCGGATTGTAAATTTAACAATCCGAAGCATTGTAATTTTTGCAAGTCGCATAGCTGTCACGCCAAGACAGCTATGTAATATGCAAAAGTCACAATGATTTGGATTGTAGAATGTACTATTTAGATTGAAAAATTTGCAATCCACAAAGAAAAATTACTTAAACCTAAGCAAAATTTTCAATTCAAATCGTGAAATTAACCATAAGTTTAGTAGAATTCACTAAAAATAACAAGTAAAATTAGCCTGTGCTTCATTTTACTCATTTTACAAAACTTAATTGCTTTTTCAGTAATTTCATTTTTTTCAGTGTAAGATGGCAAGAAGTCGGACACTAGGCAACATGGGTCGGTTTCAATGCATCTTGTTTGGTCAGTTTTTGATCATGCCCCATCCTCTCTTTTCTCTCTTTTCTCTCTTTCTCCCGCATCAACGCTCCTCCGTCTTCATTAAGCGTCATTTTCAACAATTTTGGAAAAGAGGGTCGATCGTCGGTCGAGGCCGTGTCCGGAGGGCAGGGAGCCGGAAGGGGGACAGGGATCGAAGCTCCAGTTGTGGTCAGATAGCAATCGTATCATCTCTTGTGGCCGCTGCCCATTCTATCCATTCTCCAACCAGCAAGCTAGAGGCGGGAAAAGCTCGCAGAGCTTTCGCAAAACTTGCCAACTTGAACTCTACGCGTTCAAAGTGAATACGATACGCCCTGAAACTTTCGTCAGAGCTTTTAAGCTTAGCGTTATTGGTAAATCTCTTTCTCTTTCTCTCGCTCTCTCCTCCTCTTCAATTTTCTCTTTTCGTACCGCCCCTCCTCTCTCGGCATCTCTTTTTTTTTTTGCTTCAATCTAACTTTTTTTTTTCGCCAAAGGACCCCGCAGTGGTCCACTCGGGGAAAAGCTGTCAGTAGAATTGCATTTTATTTTTTCATTCACGAATCGATTCTCTTATTAATCATTCTGAGCAAAAGTTCTTACCAACACAATATTACACTTTGCGCCACTCCCCCAACTTGAAACACGTTGGTTATTGAATATAAATATATTCATAAGCAATAGATGTTTAAAAGTTCGTTTTGGAGACAAAAAATTATGTTGACTTGGAGTAAGCTGTCCTTCCATGCATTGACAAGAAAATTGTGAGACCTTAAAATATTTGTATTTGGAAGTGAATTAAAAAAGTAATCATTCTCCTTAGCAAATAAACTAAGCTTTTAACGGATTAACGCTTCATTTAACAACTAAACATAAAAAAAGAAGAAAAGTGCCCTTTAGCTATGCTTTTTCCAATTATATTTAATTATTCTTTTCGCATTTACTGGTGTTTCAGTGCTTTAACACAATGTTTTGCACATTTAATCAAATTAAGAACACACGTAGAAATTCAGTTCCAAAAAATAGGTAATTAGGCTAAAAACAACTGCATGAAAACATAATAAATTTTAAATTACCGATGGAAAATGAATTGGAAGCATTCTCGTTGAAGCATCATGCGTGCCACCCCTTCTGCCTCTCATCTCCACAGGATTAAAAATAAGGACGGAGAGTCCCAAAAATGAAATGTAAATGAAATCATACAGTCGGCTGAAACCCGAAGTTAAATTGGAACATAACCGAGTAACTCTACAAACTGTTGAATGGTGTACAATCCGCACCGGGAGGTTCAGATTGTATACATGCGTATAACACGTATGACATTGCCGGGGCAACGGAAGATTTGCAGAATAATTGAGGCGCTTCTCGGAAGAAGGGCCCACCAAACGTCACGTGAGCTCTTCCGAAGTAATCCTGAACGCACTCTAGTGCTAATGTCTCAGAACGAGCAAACCTGATGTTTCATGGGCAGTTATTACAGAAACTGCCTCAATTTGAACTGAAGAGTGCACGTTACCTGAGCAACAGAATATGCCACCGAGCGAAATTTGATCCCCTCTTCATTCCTCCCTACTTCTCCCAGCCCCCCTCTCTCTTATCCCTCCCTTCCCCCAACTCACCACTCCACCGCCCCTTCCATACCCCGTTTCCACCTTCTTCTCTTCTCTCGAACCCACGTACCAACTCACACAAACGCACCCTTACCCGTCTCTCGTCTCTCGACTACCCATACCCATACCCATTACACAAACACACACTCACACACACTCTATGTGCTTGCAACTAAAGCTCACGAACTTCACTTGCAATCCCTTCTTATTTCTTAATTGTAACAAATAAATATGCTCATTGGTCGAACTGAATTGTCCCAATTGACGTTTTGATTTTATGAGCTGCGAAGTATTATATGACCACGCTTGGATTCACTCATAAAATGAAACCTTTCGTCGAACAAAGAACTAATATTTGACCCGTACTTGTCGGTGGTCAGGTCCAAAAGACTAATTTTTCAGTCGTTCGCCGTCCCGTAAAAAGAAATATTTGTACAACAACTAGATGGACATTTAGGGTCCTTTTCAGAGACTTTAATTAGAATCTACTTGCCTTGGCTCAGACTTGAAAAGTTCTCCACATTCAATTAGCAATTCAGAAACACACCTCGAACCAAATAGACGCCTTAAGAGTTCTCAAGGAGGCTTGAAGGAATTTTCATGGATAAGATCAGGCAAGAATTTGTAATTCAAAGACGTTTTGAAAGCACACGGTTCAAGATAAATCTCAAAGAGATAATTTCAAGGTAACTTCAGTTGCCAACCCTGAACTAAACTCAAGATTTGTCGAGAATTGCCAATTTACAGTGAGCGTCTCTGAATTGCAACTTTTCGACTCGACTCGCCTTTAGTATTTCTCAAACCAAAGTCGAGTCGAGTAGAACTCAAGCTAAGTCTCAGAATTGCACCCTTAACGAGTTCATGAAAAGGGCACTCTTTCTTGCATCTATAAACAGAACGCTTGTGTTGAGTGATCAAAAGTGTTATGAGTATTACCAGAGTTCTGATCGAAAAAATCAGAAAATACCTCTACAAAACAGTTAAAAGTCCATTTATAATTGACGTTCAAATATAATTTTCTCCGTGTTAGCACCGCTTAGTCTGGTTAATTTGATGGAATGGGTAATGCGCACAAGAATAAATCTCGGTGTATTTCTGTATAAAGCAAATGAAAGTACTCGATGAGTCGAGAATAAAGCATTAACCTTGATTTTCCTGTTATAGTTCCACACTGTTCTAGAGAATAAACTCGTGTAAAATTGTGGAATATTGCGTGCGATTGGGCAACTTCACAACGAAATCGTCATTTGAAACAATATGTTTTGGGCAGACATTGTCCGACATCTTCGGAGCTTAACAAATCCAAATAGAAACCAACTACGTCATTGTTTTCAGTTCACTGAGTACTTACTTCCATTTAAACAACGAGTATTATCATTTGCTTTCTAAATCTTTCTCCCAAGTTTGACGGAATTCTCCAAAAATTAGAGAGGGCCGTATGGAGTACAGCAAAATCTCCAAAATTCAAGGAATGCCCCAAAAATCCAGGGGATTTCCTATACAAGATAAAGTTTTCACAATAATACTCCCCCCCCCCATAAAAAAAGAAAAAAAACTTTTGACCCTCCTCATGAATATTTCCATGCTAAAATTTAGAGAATTCCCCCAAATCTATGGAATTCACCGAAAATGTCATAGCTGACCTAAAAATTACATCATTCAGTTCAGATCATTTATCAGAGTATCCGGTTTTTTTTTTTTTTTTTTATTTTTTTTTTATTTTTTTTTATATTTTAAAGCAGTAATGAATCTATAACAAACCGGTCAAGGAAAGATTCCAGATCAGAGCACCTTCGAGCAAATCATACTCCAATGTGTAAGTTTTTCATCAATTGGTGGAATCATCGGCGATGACCGTAAAAAGAAAAAGAAAAAAAAAGAAGAAGAAGAAAAAAAAAAAAAAAAAAAACACCGAATCAACACGAAACGACAGTTCTGATTTAGTTGAAAACTTACAACGGCGTGATTCGAGCCTTACGAAAAGGACTTAACGAAGAAAACCGTTGCCTCGGTTCCCATAAGACTCGTGCCCTCTTCTTTCCGATGTATCGAACCGTATCGAAGCGATGCGGCTTGTTAGCGACGCTGCTGTTGCGAAAGGGAGATAGTAAAAAGTTTCTCGATAAGTGTTATTCTTCTTGCTTGGGATTCTAATAATGGCAGTATCTCCGCATATAGCTTATTTGTTCATTTATTTCCATACTTCCGTCTAAAACGGGCAACTCATTAAATGTTGTCTAATGATGTTCGAAACTTTTCAAGCTTGCGGATTTAATTAAAGTTGCGATATGATGTAGTCAGTTTAAAAAGCTAGAGTAGCTTCAAATTAACAGTTGTAAAAAGAAAAGTGTCCAAAAGAACTTCAGTTTTCTTTCCCTTTTAACCCCCCCCTCCCCTCCCGCATCTCTCTCTCTCTCTCTCTCTCTCTCTCTCAACCCCGCCATACCTTGTTTTTCTTTTCCCTGAAATATTATAATTACTTAAACGAAGTCATTCATATAATGAAGAACTTACCATTCCTTGCTCCGCTAATTTTTTCTCTTGCCTTTCACAGGCGGATTTTTAATTGGTAATTTTTTAACTCGTCGCTAGGAGACATTTCATGAATGAGTATTCTGAAAAGCTGAATTTTCATTAAAAGAAGATTAGAGACGGATTGAGTCGAACGAGCTCAAAGTTGAGACGGAGATTCGCGCAAATGGAAACAGCCCAGGATTGTGGTTTGAGGTGCAATTCATTTTAAGTTTCAACTGATGAAAGTCAATGACTGAAGTTTCCACTCATCGAAATGATCTATATCAAGACAAAGTTTATACTTGGTTTGATAAAAAGGGATTCCATCTTCTCTATCAATCAGCGTCATTTGAGATTTTGCAATGACCTACATCCAATTGAGAGTCAGATATCAACTGTAGTGAAAATACTAATACTTGAGAAAACCGGTCTATCATGTTGATTGTCGACCGGCGACGCACACTGTGAGATTTGACCGATCTAGCTAGACAAAAGTCGAAAAATCAAAGTGCTCCGATTGGATTGAAAATGGATTGAAATGAAAGCTTAGAGTATGCTGATCACGTACATATGATACATAAGCTATTTTGCTTGAACAGGTAATGAAATATTCAGCTTGGAAGTTGGTCGATCGTAATGGCTTCGTCTGAGCAGTTTTCATTGTCAAAAACGTCATCCTAGTTTTCGCGATTTTTTTAAAATTAATCGCAATTTTAAGAAATATTATGCTATGGAAGTGACACAGGAAGGTATGACAATGGTTTTTCATTGATTAGAATTACATTTCCTTCGTTTTTTATTGTGTTACGATAGTTTTAAAGCGGACTATTCGCAGTCCTAAAATTTTCAGACAACTTCATCTTTCATGGACGATATAAAATGATTCCCGCACGTTCCCGCATTGAAACTTATTTCACGTGAAAGCCCGTGTTTCAGAGAAGAGATCCATGTATAGTTTTGCTGCTACTTTCGCACACTAAGCGAGAACTTTCGTGATGAAAACTGAAAATCAACTCGTATTTTCACAAATTCTCGCTGTGACTGACTGGCTGACTGTGCACAGTGCCAGTGCAGCGAGCCACGTGCGCTCGTTTTCACCTATGCAAACGTGTTACGTTTAAACAGGCATAGGTTCCATCCGTGTTAGCTGGTGTAGTGGATAGCGCTACTGCCCGACGGTAAGAAGGAATTGCGTTCGATCCCCGAGCACGCCTATATTTTTTGATGCACCATTAGTGTCCATAATGAACTTTACTTGAGGAGCTAGTTGGAAAAACGGCCTTAGCCGGCTAAGGCCGTTTTTCCGGAGAACAACTTTTCTGAGAGAACATAGGCTCAATAATATCTCCACAAAATTTCATGACCGTACGTCAAAAATTGAGTGAGATATGGGAGTTTATGTGAGAAGAGGTTGCCACTTCTGCTGGCGACTATAATGACCATAATGGGGAAAATTGAAGATGGTGAAGAGGACTCGGGCAACAGTGAAAGTGAGAGTGAATACGAAGACGAATAATTTTATATTCTTTATTTTCTAATAAATTCGCCTCTTTTTTTGCAGATTTTTGGGGTTTTTTTTTTTTACATCTATCATGTAGTACATATGTTCCATACAGAAAGTCGTTCCCTGGAAAAACGGAGTTAATACTCAGCGTTTAGTGAGGACTTGTCTCTGTGCAACAGGTCGTTCTATGGAAAAACGACCTTCGTAGACCTTTCGTATTTATCCAATTTCTTCTTTCCTATACAGCCAAAGCATATTTCAGTTGTACCAACTTCAACCTGAGGGTATGGATCAACTTTTTTGATCCAACCCAAGCCTGGTTCTTCATCTATGTTAGATTGGCACTAAAATAAAAACTTTAACAGCCGTTTTCTCAGAACGCGATTTTGCTACTTAGGCCGTTTTTCCAGCTACCTCTTCACTTCTCTGCAAAGGAAATAATTTATTGATAAATTACATTCACAAGAAGGAGACTGGATTACTTATTTTCAGTATCTGTTAATTAATTATTCATTTATTTTAAAACCTATTATTTTTTAATAAACTTTCAATCGTTACGTATCGCTTTGGCTTTCATTTTATTGCCTTTCCTAATCACAGCGCGAGGGACGATATTTTTTTCTGTCTTTTCTTTTCTTTCTCCATGCGTTAATTTCTATGTAGGCATGTTGACACATTATTCTAAAAAAAAATCATCGTAATTATAAAAAAAAAAAAAAAAAAAAAAAGCTAATTTCTATTTTATGACATTGAAAGTGATTATTATCGTCCATTAAAAATATTCATTTGTTAAATTGTTTTGTTTGTAACTGATTGCAAACTTTAATATTTGAACTTTCGTGATTTTTGGTTTTTTTTACTCTAATTACTTTGGATGTCAAAATTATCGGAAACGGACCTCAGATTCGGATTCTGCGACCCAAAAAACCCCCTAATAACATAAATGAAGAAGTTTTTTGATCGAGAAGACTTTTGTCTAGCTAGATCGGTCAAATCTCACAGTGTGCGACGTCTATGTCTCCATCTTGGAGAAAAATACCATGAGCGGATTTGTGAACTCAACTTCGACTCATACTGAACAACAAATTTTTCGGTCGCAGTGACCGACGCATTTTCGATTGTAAGTACCAACCCTCAGTTAGGATTGCCAGGGGCGTGCCGTGGGGGGAGCATGTGGGTACCCTTGCCCCGGGCGGCACTCTCGGGGGGGGCGGCAAAATCAGGGTGAACAACCAAAAAAAAAGGTTATCAAATTTCAAAATGAATTTCAGAGGGCGGCAAAATCAGTGCGTAACAAGCAAAAAAAAAAAAAAAAAAAAAGATCATCAAATTATTTATAATTTTGTTCGCGGAGGGCGGCAAGATTGCATTCTTGCCCCCCCTCTCTGGAAACCACGGCACGCCCCTGAGGATTGCCAAAGAATTAAATTAAAAACACCCGAACTCGATGTCTCTACCAGGTACTCCTAAACTGAAGGAAACCGATGTTCAGTATTCACAACTGAAAACTTTGGTTACTGCTCAACCGGAAACTTAGGGCGTTCCGTATAAGCCGAAGTTTTTTTTCTCCATGAAACAAACTCCGATTTATCGTATAATTTTTCCTAAAAATAATTTTTGAAAAGAACTATTGGGCCACTGAACAGAAGGGATGTAATGCGACCTTTTTCCAATAATGAATTCTACGCCTTCATTATTACTCAGAAAACCGAGGTTCCCAAAGAAAATAATTTCTACTATATAAATTAAATTGGTAGAGTTGTTTTGAAAGGTTTTCCTTACCGCGTATTTCGGGTAAAATTAGATAGCAATATCCCTGTCTAATTTATTCATAAAAGAAAAAGATTTTTTAAGTTTATTGTATGTAGATGTTACGCCCCTATATCGTGTGGTTGCCCATTCCGCAAAATAAGCAAAACTGACTGCCCCGTTTGTGGTATGAATTTTTTTTTTTTTTTTTTTTTTTTTGTAAATAAATAAAATTAGCCGTCTTAAAACTCGTCTCGAGCAGAGGGAGCAATTTAAGGTTTTTCAATTAATGCGAGAGGAGGAGGCCACATATGTATACAGCTTTTGATCAAATTGACCTTCATTTTCGATTAAATAAGATCTAGTAAGTGATGTTTCAACTATGCACGATAAAGTACTGTAAAACTCTTCACATAAGTACACGCGGAGTGCATTAGTTTAAAAATATGACTTATTAATTATAATTGCCATTAATTAGGAATTTAGACTTCCTATTTTACTTTATGCGATACGATTTTTTGATACATTCCCTCCTAAAAATGATCAGTTGCCATCAGCCTGATGTCAACTGGTCATTTTTAGTATAGGGTTTTGACTCCAAACCCCTTCATTTTGCAAATGGGGCAGTCAGTTCTGTCCATTTCGCGGAGTAAGGAAGTGCAATTAGACGATCGGGAAGTAACATTTACGTTGAATCAAGTAAAACGCAACATTCCATTTTTCTAGAAATCAAAGTTTTAGACTTTCAAGAATTTTCTTTGGTTTGCTTTTATTTTTTTACTGTCTCAATTTTTCCCCTTCCTTAAAAATGTCTACTGATGTCAATAATTAACAGACTTTCATGGACATAATTCAAAAGAAATCAATGCTCATTTAGCGAAGAGTTGAGGGGAGGGTGAAGAGAAGAGAAGAGAAGAGAAGTGTAGTATGGGGAGGAGGAAAATATTTCTCGAGGCGTACGAGACACAAAACACTGCAAACTTAATTTTGATTATCTTATTCAAAACAAGCGAGAAGAGACTGAGCCGGGCGAAGATCGGAATATTTTAAGTCGCTGGTGTTAAAACGAAGAAGCTCTTAAACGAAGTCAAGCCTTCTCTTTAGCCTCGGGGCAAACTTGAACTCCGCTCCCAAGTTCCTTGTTCTCGATCCTAATTTCGAAGACTCCACCTCCTCTCTTTAAGCTTTCGCCCGCAAATGCAGCGTCGCGGCATCGCAGCGCCCAAATCAACGAACTAGGAGTCTTTAATCTTCCACCCTCCAATCAACATCGAATTAGCGACGCCGTGTCTCGCGAATATCTTGAGGAAAAGACCAAAATTGTTTAAAAACAAAAAATATAAAAAGACACTTTTTTTCTGGAAGAGTGAGTCGAGGATCTGAGGTGAACACAGTGACTGAATAAATTATCTACACAGTCTCCCCTTGGGTTGTTTTCCTTGTGAATTCTCCATTTTTATCTTCCATTTTGTTTCCCCACCCGTGGTTGACTGCTCATAAAATTCCATGTAATCGATATAATACTCACAATGGGGCAGTTGCAAAGGTTTGATTTTTGGTGTTTTTTAGTAAAGAAATGAAAATTTACTCGATGAGCTTAAAACAAAGATGCCTTCAATTTCGAAATAGGTTTCATAATTCCATAGATGCGGTTTTGACCCAAATAACATTTCTTCAAATGTGTGAATTCCACGCCGTGACGTCACGACTAGAGTCCCTATATATGAAAGAGTCTCACCATACGAGGCTCCATCTCTGATTGGCTGCTGAAAACTGAAGAAGAATGAGAGGGCTATGAAGCCTGGAGGCGCGCCTCTTGTTTACATCTTCATGGAACCATCTTCCCAGCCGCCCAGCTTTAAAGAAACTTTCGGTATTTTTAGCTTATACAGATTTTTCTATTGAAATTGACATAAATGCGTGTTCAAAACAGAATAAAATTCACGCAATACTCTTCATTGTGAATTAAAACAGGTAGTGAAGATAACGGTCATTGAAGGTTAGGTTGACCATACAAAGATTACTTACACACGAATACATATATAAGTAATCTTTGGCGGGAAGATTGTTGGATAAAAATGTAAACAAGAGGCGCGCCTCCAGGCTCCTCAGACCCTTTCTTCTCCTTCACTTCTGTTCACGTGTCTTGACTATTTCATATATAGGGACTCTAGTCACGACGTGCACGGTTTTGTGTAACTTTACATTAGTGCATCTTCTAGACCGGGGCATTTAGAAAAAACCAAAGGCTCTTTTGTTCTCAGCTTATGCATCAGATACTGATAGCTTTCTTTACAAAAAAAAAAAAAAAAAACGCTAACTTTCAGACCCTTGCCACTGCTTGGTCGTAGCAACTCCTCTACCAATCATTGCCTAGTTTTTCAGAGTGCCCCAGTCAATTCAATTTTTAGTTGCGTGTCCAAGAACCTTTCTCTCTTTATCTTTGTCCATAGTATTGAATGTGTAAGAAAAGCATCGACGGCGCGGCTGTCAGTGGCCTAGCATGCAATCTGGTAACGTCTCAATGCGTTCATTTAAACTCATACAAAATTCGAACTATTGGGTGTTCGGTGAACACCTCCTCCAGGTATAATTCAATACTTTAACGTAACATGACCAATTTTATGAGTCACATGTTCCTAGAACAAAGACATCAACAAATGGAAAAAAGGAGCCCGAAAATTGGAAAAAACGGATATGAAAATGAAAATGAAAGCACAAACGAAAAACAAAGTGCAAAATGTCGACTATAGGGATATGGGCCATTGTTACTTTCCCGAACCCGCTACCCTAGTTTAGAAAAAAGATTGCAAGTATCAACCATGTTAGTATGTTCAATCGCATTGATGCAAACACATAGAATATATATATTATGTATATTTACTTAGTTCCAGTTTTCGACTTTCTTCCGATGATTCAGTGAGCCAAAAAACGCCGTGAATTCTAGGGGTAAGCAACATAAATGTACGTAGGCACCACAAATTGCATAGTTGAAAGAATGTAGGCGCTTCCACAGCCCGGTCGCACAACGCAATGGTATAGGAATAGGCCGGATGGGACTGCGATAACGCGCAATTACCGCAGGTCTCTCGTTCATGCATCTCGTATTGAAGCCGTAAAAATGATTCAACGGAAGCATTAAAACACATCATTCATGCAGAGCTGGATGTACATGTACCCGCCGCCACACATAGAGGGGGGAAATATTCTGAGTAAAATTGTTTTTATTTGATTTTTTTTTTTCATTTTTTTTTTTTTTTTTTTTTATTTTTTATTTTATTTCTTTTTTTTAAATAGAATGTACACTGATGATCAAACCCTATTTATACTTTTGAGGCAAAACGAAGTTATACCGGTTTATGCTACTGAAACAGAAAGGTTACGTCTGTAACAAAAGTGCTCTACATTGATTCCATAAAATGCATTGTTTTTCTCTCGGTGCTGTCTTATCGACGTATAACCGGCCTGCGGGCCGATCCTTGAAATTCACGACTTTTGAGTAGACTGGATAAGAATGGAAAACGGTGATTGGTGGAGACGAGTCACGTGGTTGCCCAGTCTAATCAAAATACGGAATGGATTGGATAAGTTATCGGGTACTCCAAGACTGCTCGATAAATTATCTAATCCATTCCGTATTTTGATTAGACTAGGCAACCACGTGACTCGTCTCCACCAATCACCGTTTTCCATTCTTATCCAGTCTACCCAAAAGTCGTGAATTTCAAGGATCGGCCCGCTGGTTTGCGGCAGAGGACCGGAGGTGCGCGCTAGTGCCATTTGACAACAATGTTTTCCCTTCATTGAATTCTTTGTAAAATAATCACTTCCATCCACCAAAAATTGATCATTGCACAAAAATTCGAATGAAGGAAAAACGTTGTTGCCAAAAGTGCATGAGCCATCACCGGTTGACGGCCCTCTCTAGAAGCAATTACCGACTAATAAGTGCTGAGGCGCGTGATTGCGTAGTCAACTATAAACGCAGCACCTAAATTCAGTGCTGCCGTTTTGCGGACTTTTGTCCGAATTCGGACTTTTTGAAGATTTTTGGACTTTGGCGCGGACTTTACTTAATTCGGACATTTTGAGGACATTCTGAGACTTATCGGACATTTTGCGGACTTTCCTGAAAATCTGGTAAAGAATAGGCAGGAAAAAGCGGCTAACAGCCGTTCATCGTACACACTTTTCACTCCGTCGCCTTTTATGATTCATTTTCGCCGATTTCAGTCGTCTCCACATGCATCATGCTGCGTTAAAATAAGGTTGCTCAAATTCTTGAAATTTTATGTTGCCTTTTTTATGCCAGTAACTAGTAAAAAAGTATTTTTTTTTTTATTTTTTTAAATTTTTTCTAATAAGCATGGCTTGAACAAGTAATGGAAAATATGAGTGTGGAAATTCCTTTTCAGTGTCTCTAATGAGTCAAAAGTTGGATTGGAGGTAGGATGAATACATTTCATCAGTAGACAGCTGAACAACGTTCTAAAGAGTTAAAGAATTTTATTTGACCTCTTGGCCAAGCAACACCATTGCAAGAAATAATAAATAATAATTAAATTTCCCGCTAGTAGAACACGGGGGTATTCAGGCTGGGAGTAGACGGAAAAGAGAAAAAGTCCAACTTTTCAGGTGTTTGTCACCCATTCTCGGCCCTCGGCTAGAAATATGCGTACTTTCTCGAAAAATCAAGGAGACTTTTTAGCGGACATTTAAAAATTTTACGGACTTTTTTTTCCTGACTTTTCAAATATTTCGTGCGGACTTTTTTGCGGACATTTAAAAAAAAAATTCGGACTTTTTGCGGACTTTTGGCGGACTTTTTGACCATACCAAAACGGCAGCACTGCCTAAATTAGTGTACTGCTGACGTCATTTTCATAAAACTTTAAGAATATAACGACTAGTAAATTGCATTAGGTGATGGTTTCTTGCACACTACGCACCTTCAGACTAGTATGTTCTTATCTCCGTGATCTTCGCTACAAAAAACTGCAAGATCAGAGCATCAAATTCAGTTTATAAAGACCCGATGCAACTGATTTCGTTGTTCCCGGTGGCGTAGCTGCTAACGGGTTTTACGCTTTTGGTCCATTTTTGGTATATCTACTTGTTCGTTACGTGTGTATGTATACGCTTCATGAATCAAGAACCGATCAACTGTTCTTAAAGGAGAATCTTCTCAGAAAAGTGAGCGATGAATCGCAAATCAAGCGTTTAACATCGAACGAAAAATTGGCATGTTAAATGGATATTTTGCATGAGAAAATAGGATGGTACGAGAGAGTTAACAAGGATGAGAACTGCGAGAAAGGATGAGGGGCTCGCGGCGTGGCGGGCGGGGAGTCGCTCAAATATTTGAGCATTATTATAAGGTTTGACAACCTCCAATCAAAGTTATGGACTCGAGCTTTTAAAGCAACAAGCATCAAGGAATCGACGAGAAAAGCTCTCGCGGGAAAATCAAGAAGAGGGAGGGATGACTTAGCAATATTATCAACTTCTCAAACGATCATTTCGCTGAGGCTCGGGATGGTGGGAGGGGAGCGGGGGCGAGGTTGTCAAGTTCCGGGTAAAAAATAATGTTCTTAGATTCCAAGAGAGCTAGTAAAAATAACTCACGTGCTTGGTTAGGAAATTATTCTTAAGGGACGGAACCGGCCTTATCCCCCAAAAATGGAGCTAAATTTTATTCGCGGTGATGGGTACTTCCACCAACATCTCATCCGTTACCTTTCCGCTTTCATTTCTTTTCTATTCTTCTCTTTTATTTCTCAATTTTTCATTTTTTATCACAGTTTTTCATCAGTCCCACTTTTTTTCGGAGGAGGAAGAAGGTGTTCAATCTACCCTTACACTCTTTCATGTGGTTAAGTCCATAACACAGCTGTTTGTTAAAATTCCTTATATTTTTTCCTGCAATTTGCCAACCCTGAATAAACAAAAGAAACCAAATGATATTTTTACAGCGCCTGATTTTCTCCCTTTTCAAGTCATGGTTTTTCCAAAGATTTTGACTCAAAATGAAAAAGAAGGATATGAAAACTGCTTGGCATTGTTCTTTGAGTGTTAGGGACTATACAAACTACAATTGACATCGCTCATAGTATGTAGAACAAAATAATTTCATTCAAACGAGGTCAAAAGTGCTCTCTATAACGTTATGGCGCCCATCTACGCGGCCCTGCTTCCCGGGATTTCAGTGACTTCTTATCTCTACTTGCCTGAGAGGTGTCACACGGAAAACTTGTTTTGTTTGTTTATTTATTTGTTTTGTTTTGTTTTTTTTTTATTTGTTTTATTAATTGGGTACAACTATAGCGGGACACAGACTTTTGGGCGTGTATTGGGCGACCTCGAACAGTTATGAGGTAAGAAGATTTTATTACTTTTACAGCAAATAAAAATAATGACTGTCACTCAATCTAGCTTTTTAAACCAAAATATGGTACTGTCATCGAATTAAAGAAAGTATACGCATGTCGCATGTACCAACAAATTTAAGTACAACGGGTGGCCTACCTACGACAAAATTTGATGAGTCGGCTTACACTATTAACTCGTTAACTATATATATGCGCCTGTTTCGAGTACGTAAGATCTAAAGTTTGATTTTACTGGAATGAATCAGACCGGTCATAGATTTGGAACTTCAAATTTCACAATTCTTCCAAGCTTCCCACCCAAAGAGAGAAACTTTTCGGAAAGCTAAACATTGGAAGGTCAAAATAGTTGTCTTCATTTTCATCTGGCAACCGAGGGAACTTTGTACGAAAGGTGGTGGTGGTAGTGGTGGTGAAAACGACGGTTGTTATTCTAGCTTTGATTGCGTTTTCTTCAAATGGAGCAGTCGCTATTTTTCCTTTTCTCGCTTCTCGCTTTTTTTTTTTTTTTTTTTTTTTTTTTTGAACTGTGATAAATTTTAGCTGAATCATCAGAATATTACTCTTTCTCCGCCTCTCTCTTTCTCCCTTTCTCTTTCTTCCCTCTTTCCGATCTCTTCGCCTCTTGAGCTGTTAATCGAACATACGCGTTACACTTCCGTGACTGTGAAAAATACTCGAGTTAATTAATTACTGTGATCTTAACCTTAACTCTGCTCGGAGAGTCAAATAATTAATATATTGTGAGTCAACATTCTAAGGTAAAACGCGCTCTGTGTGCAAAAGAAAGAAATTGGACGAGCGCGTGCTCAGTGGTACGCATCGTCTTTTGTCCTTCCTATTCCTTTTAAGCTATGGTTTTAAACGCTCCCAATTATTCAGTTCCGGATACTTAACTTCGGATAGAAAGGAAAAGGAGGGTTTCAATGATGATTCGTCTCTTATTCTCTGCCTCTGCATTTTGAACTCATCAATCGATTAAGATAAGAGATTAGAAACAAGCAGATAGTTCTGACACTACAGTGTCAGAGAAGGCGCACCTTGAGCAAATTTGGTCCTCATGAGTCAAATTCCATTTCCACCATCTCAAAAATAATGCGTCCAGCAAAAAACCGGGTCCGAACCTGGATGCGGCGAGTGGGTAGGGGTTAGGACCACTACATACGATCTTATATGGGACAAACCCTTCGAATATTCCACCACCTCAGAAAAAATTGTCCAGCAAAAGTTAGGGTCCGAACCTGTGTGCGGCGAGTGGAGGAGGGGGGGGGGGAGAACCATTGCGGACAATCTTAGGACAATCCCTTCGAATTTTCTAACAACTCAAAAAAATTGTCCACCAAAGTTTGGGTCCGAACCTGTGTGCGGCGGGGGGGGGGGGGGGGGGGGGGGGTAGAACCACTACGGACAATCTTAGAACAATACCTCCGAATTTTCCACCATCTCAAAAAAATTGTACACCAAAAGTCCAAGTTCGAACCTGTAAGCGGCGAGTGGGGGGGGGGGACCACTACGGACAATCTCAAACCCTTCGGATTTTCCAACATCTCAAAAAAATTGTCCAGCAAAAGTTAAGGTCCGAACCTGTGCGCGGCGAGTGGGGGGGGGGGGGGTAGAACCACTTCGGACAATCTTAGAACAATCCCTTGGATTCTCAAAAAATCATCTAAAAAAAAATTGTCCGGCAAAAGTTTGGGTCCGAACCGGTGTGTGGCGATTGGGGGGGGAGGTTAGGACCACTACGGACAATCTTAAACCATCCCCTCAGATTTTCCACCATATCTAGCAAAAGTTCGGGTCTGAACCTGTGTGCGTCGTGTGGTGGGGGGGGCGGTGGGACCACTACGGACAATCATAGAACAAATCCTTCGAATTTCCTACTGCACATCACTAAACGCACGTAATAAACAATCAAATACTCATAAAACAATTTTGAACCCCCTTTAGTAAAAAGGTAGTCAACGATATAGTATGTCCCGCAAAATAGGGACATGAAAAAGTGATCGGTAGTAAGAAGAAATCGGACCACCAAGAATCGATTATTTTTCATGATGTGTTAGAGTAGAGAAAAACAATGTTGCCATATTCCATTAGCTGGCACCGTTCTTTGGTTGCCCGGTAAAAAATTTGAACGTGAAGTGTGATGCCAAGGAAACAAAGGACGCCATGGCAAAACGTAAGAAAATATGAAGAAGTTACAGTGAGTCAAAAGACATCTCTCCTAAATGTCCCCATGACGTCCCACGACTGGTGACAAAGCATTTGATCCGCGCACAATGGCCGAAATACGTTAATCAAATCTCGAAATGATAAAAAATAAACTGTAGGGAATACCCTACGAACACTTTCTCACATCACTTTTATCTGAGGGAGGCCCCCAGAGCCCTCCCACCACTAAAGAATTCTGGAGGAGACCCCCTAACCCCCTAAAGAATTCTGGGGGAGACCCCCAGACCCCCTTTAGAATACTAGAGGAGACCCCCAAAACCCCCCCTTTAAAATGCTGGGGGATACCTCCAGCCCCCCCTTTAGAATTCTGGGGGAGATCCCCAAACCCCCCTCAAATTTCAAATATTTTCACCTCCGGACATAATATTTCTGCCTTTAATCCGAAGAGTTTGCAATTTTGTAGAGAAGCTGTAGGAATAGTTGCCTATTTTGTTATTTGAAGGCTAATTGAGAGCCTTAATCTGATGTTGCTTATAACGGGGTTTAGAGTAGGTAATTCAAGATTCCAATAAGTTTTTATTCTTTGAGCTGCATCCATTATATTTGCTCTTTGTTCTATTTTTGGGAGTTTCTTTTTTCCCTTAGTTTTTATAGGAGGTCGAAATGTACTGATTCTTGCATTTCCTCCATTGAGTACTATGTTTGGTTTCTTCTTTCAAACTGTGGATCTTCGAAAAAATTTTTTTTTGTTTAATAGATTAACCCCCCCCCTCCAAAGATGTACTTAAGTCGTAGATTGTGCAAACAAAATTTCAACAAAATTCATTCAGCCATTTTTGATTGACTTTTCTTTATAAAATTAATTTTCCTTGAATATTCTATTTTTTGGTGTAATGAAACCTATATTGCTTTTAAACAGCTTTAGACTTAAAAGTTGAATATTGTAGTAAAACATTGAAAAGAAATTTCTGCCTAGGCTGGTTGCAAACGTTTTGATGCAATTTTCATCGAACTTAATTGAGTCATACTTGAATTACTTATTGCAAATATTATGTTTGTCTTAATATTTGCTTACAATTAGTTTCAAAAGATTTTTGCTCGATCGTACCTATATTGCCCCTCGAAACGGTCGTAAGGTTTTTATGAGGACTGTACCAGAAAAATGTTTTAGTGCACACAGTGCAGTGTTTAGTGTATTTTTTTAACACATTATGTTTGTGAACATTTTTGTCAAAATCAATCCCATTAATGATTGACTCTAAGTTTAAAATTAATTCTTCACTTTCATTCTTTTTTTTTTTTGGTCAAACACCCTATTTTGATTTTTTAAACTCTCTTAAGGGTTGTATATTGTAACTGTAAGGGTTAATTTCTTTTGTAAACCAATTGTAGATTTTATTTGCCAGATTTTGTCAAAATCCATTGGACCAAACCTGAATTATCCGAAATAATAAGATTATGTTTTTTTTTGCTTATATACCCATATTTTTTTCTCAATCGCACCTATATTACCTCTTGAAAAGGTCTAATCGGTTGTGTATGGTGATCAAGAGAGGATAATATGTTAGTACTTTGATAGTAGATTGTGTGTAAAAAGTTTCATGAAAATTCATCCAGCCATTATTGATTGACTCCAAGTTTTAAGATTACTTAATTTCTCACGATAATTCCATTTTTTGGCTCGAGCGCACATATTTGATTTTTTAAACGGTTTTGAGGGTTGAATATTGTAACTATAAGTGGTTTATTTTATAGTAGGCTGAATGTAGATTTTTGTCGCTAACTTTCATCAAAATTGATTGAACCAAACCTGAACTATCCCAAATAATAGGACTATATTTTTTTTTGCTCATATTCCCAAATTTTTTGCTCAATCGCACCTATATTACCTCTAGAAATGGTTTTATCGGTTGTTTTTGGTGACACGGAGAGGAAAATATTTAAGTTTATTGATAGTAGATTGTGTGTACAAAGTTTTATCAAAATTCATGGAGCCATTATTGATTGACTCCAAGTTTTAAGATTGATTTCTCACGATAATTCTATTTTTCGGCTCGAGCGCGCTTATTTTGATTTTTTAAACAGTCTTAAGGAATGAATATAGGAACTATAAGTGGTTCATTCTATAGTAGGCTGAAAATAGATATTTTTTTGCTAACTTTCATCAAAATTGATTGAGCCAAACTTGAATTATTCCATTTTTATTCATTTTTACCCATTTTACCATTGATTTTAATGAAAATAATTTTTCCCCATAACTACCCTAAAATTCAAAATTTCAAAAAAACAAAAAAAAATACCTCTGGGGAATCTAAAAAGCAACAACTGTGCAAAATCTGGATGCATAAGGATCAATGGTTCAAAACTTATGCCTAGGTACGGAGTGACGAACAGCCGGACCGACGGACAGACGCCACAGATTTTTTTACATAAATCTCTCTAAGTCAGAAAGGGTTAAGAAATAGAAAATATGATGGAAGGATGTTCTTATGGATGGTATTAGACATGATAAGAGGCAATTACTTTGACTAAATCATGATTGACTTTGTCCTGAGAGGCCAACTATCGCAACAAAATACCTTGAAAATCTCTGCGCCATCGCAAAACTTTCTCAATTTTTCTAATTTCATTTGAGTGAGAAAGTAAAAATACAATCACACCATCTCCGTCGGATGTAGACTTTTAGGCATGACTGATCCAACCTCAACGCACCTAATCAGTCTCTGATTATTAGCGTTAAAAATATTTTTGGCTCAAATTAGCGCTCTCACCTCAGTATCAGTAAAAACCGATGCGCTGACATAATTTTTAGAAGAATTTGATGACATCACACAATTTTCAGAAATACATGGCGCGTTGAGTCATTTTGCAGCAAAAAAAAAAACGCCATAACTTAATTTTAACCAAATTGTGGTGCACGACTTTAATTTTCAGCAAAAGTATAAGCACTAACTCAATTTCCCCATTTTCTCCAATGCTGTATTGTTTTCTTTTTTTCTTATAGCGTTTGAAAATGTTTTTGCTCAAAACAGTGCGCTCACTCAAGTTTCAGTAAAAAACAGCACGTACGCTGACATAATTTTCAGAAGAAATTGACTCGGTAACACAAATTTCAGAAAGAAATGGAGCGATGATTCATATTTCATCATATGACGCTAACTTAACTGTCACCAAATTGTGAGGCGCAATCTCAATTTTGTACAAAAGTCTAAGCGCTAGACTTTTAGGCATGACTGATGATGATCTCCGACAAAATAGGTGACTGTCAAAGGTTAGCGGACTACCAAACTATATGATTAAGGAACCAGTCTGAGTGTCTCAAGATACTTTGAGACATATAAGAAGAGTGACAGCTTGAATCAACATAGGTAGTACAACAGATGTAGCATAAGGTAGCATAAGAAATCAGGAAGTTCCTGGAGTACTAGAAATTTGAGCGTAAACAAATAGCTGAAATTTGATAGGAAATATGGAGGAGGTTAGGGCAGGGACCACTATGGAAACAACGACATCAGGGCTGAAAAATAAGAGATCCTCTTCGATGCGCAGTAATTTTTGGTAATTAAATGAGAATTCTGAGTATTGAGATAAGGAATGTTCAGAGTTCTTGCTGTAGGGACTTTCCGTTTTGCGTTTGACCACACGCTATAATTAATTATAATAATTGCATTTACCTACATGCAAAAAAACAAACATTCAGAACGGCAAATGATTGGTTCTCTTGATCACCTAGAATATATACCGGGAAAATTTGAAATAATAAAAAAGTGGGGTTTGGGAAAATTTTTTGACATAGAATAACTTTAAAAAAACGTCAATCAATGAACATAAAATTACTCCCAACCAACTCAGAATTCAGTCGTGGCTGGGAGAACATTAACTTTTCAAATGAAATTAGCATAAAAAAACACAGGACACAACCTAAATTTCACGACATCAAAAAAGCTCATTTCGCCATTTGATCACAAGGGGGCGTAGTATACTCTATTGAGTATCAGGGCGATTTCAATAGGCGCACGTTGTGCCAACGGTGCGCCTAAAAAAATCCAAAATTATTACATAAGTCGTCAACCGGAAGGCTGTTTGTTCATTTGATTTATTTAGGCATTTTATTTTTTAATGTACTATTAACATTTTTACTTTTGGTCAGGCGCGTATTATAGATCTTTTTGCGACTTTGCTTGCACAGCAGTGAAACGTATTGTTAAGTGGACTATATTCCTTAGAGCGATACAACTTCGGAGGTACATACAAATATTTTTTTGCTTTTCTTATACAGGTTTCCAACCATTTTTTTCAGGTTGATTTGCTGTGGTATTTTGGGGGTATTTATTTATGATTTTTTTTTTAAGCATAACCATTAGTAAGTTTAAGGGTATGGTACAGTGATAAGTCAATGTATCTTACTTACGGCGCAATTTCATTCACACGATATAAATAGCTTGACTTTTATGGACGGATTCCAGTTTTATCGATATCAGATAGATATCGATGCGATGAAAGCGGTGGGGGCAGGTCTTAACCCTTGAGCCCCCCACAAAGTAGCGTCGAGTGAGTGCGAATCATTCCTAGGACGAGGGTGAGGCCGAAGTAAATGTCTATCGAAGGTCACTTCTCTATTATTTATCCGCTCATAATATACAAACTTTATATCTTTGATAAAAACACATCGTCGGGATTCAGAAAACGCGTTTTCAAAAAAATGTCGAAAATTTGCCCAATCGAAAATTTGTTATATCCTAAAGTCTCGTTCATTCGTTTGAAGTTACGGTAAAAAATTTGAAATATCGTGTTGATCGAAAAATTTCAAGGTTTTTCATTGAACTTAAACCTACCAACAGCTTCACTGCACTGGGTAAACGCGCGCACCCTTCATAAATTGATCAATTACAGTAGGTAATTACTAATTAATGCACATTTTGAAAAATGAGGATTGTAAATTTACCGCAACACCATACACAATCTGCCTGTCTCAAGCTGTAAATATACCATGGAAAGTGTTGTTGTTACACTAGGTGATTTGCTCCGTTGACATTGCATCATTTTAAAAGTAAGATTTGCTTTTTCACCGGTAATATTTACTAGTTTTTCAGTTTACGGCCATGAACAAAGAACAATGGTACTTTAAAAATTCTGAAGAATCGCTCATATCTTCAGTTTTACGGTTTGAAAATTGTTCAAACCCACACGGAGAAAAATCCGTCAATTCGTTCAACCAAACCAGTCTGGCAAAAGACCGTCTCAAATATGCAATGGATCTTCTAGGAGTCTCTACCAAGTTGATTATAAAAATAAACAAGTTGGGAAAACATAGGAACAAGATGGGTTTAGTTCCTTTCCTTAGGTCTTAGTCGAGCCGCAAGTCTGAAACATTTAGGTGCGTTATTCAAACGGTTCATTCGCTCTGTTGAACGGGGCTGATCGAATCTACTAAACTAAGACGGTTGATATCGTGAAAGAGGGTGCAGAATTCAACCGGTCAGATCATGGGCGCTGCTGTCTATTCTCATGAAATGAAACAGATACTGATGGTTGAAAATATAGAGTGTGTTTATAAATTTAGTCACCCATTCTCATAGGGTTTTTAAAACATTTATCCTTTCTCATTCATTCACTGAAAGGTTTCTTCGCGCGTTTTTTCTTATTTCCTTTGTAACTACCGACGAGGCTCGGGCTCGCACCTCAACGTATTTTTTCAAATGATGCGTGTCAAATCGAGAAAGGGACGAGACCGGAGGATTGGCATTCAGGGCCAAGGCGTCAGTCTAGTCGTGCAGTCAGTTCAGTTTGTTGCATGTTTGGTGTGTAATAGAAATGTGTCATCTTTTGATTTGTTTAATATTATTTAGCTCTGTTCAAATAAAATATGTGTTGTGAGTGGTTCGTATATGAATTAGTGAAATGTGGATTTATCGGGTTTACTTTGATTTGAGAGGTTTACGCTACTGCTGCATTCAAACTATTTAACTCAGAATGATAGTATTTTTTTGTGTGCAATTTTCTAGCTCAAAAGTGTAGTGTCTTCGGTCAAAAATGTTCTGTTTTATTTATTTATTTATTTATTTATCTATTTATTTATTTATTTATTTATATTTTTGTGTGACAGTTTTCATCGTTTTATGTTCGGATCATATAAGTACCTTTAAAAATACTCAACAATGATTGATTGAAGTTCTAATATAACAAATTTCGTTTCTATTTTGAAAGTAGTTTACAAATATTCCACGTTTATTACAATCAACAATTTTACCGTAAAGCTTTTTCGAGATGAGGCGTCTCTCATAATTTTGTGTTTGTGTATTTTCGTGACACATTTATTTGAATATTTGGTGATACTTTTGTTTCATTCATGGTGTGTGCATACGAGATTACGAGGTTGCTAAAAATATACATTTTGAAACTGCTTTTATGAAAATAACATTCTTATACCCAAAGCCTGTTTTTTTTGAAATCAGTTTGAAATGACATCTACACTGCCCCGCAAAAAAACCGGCTCACCTGGCGCGCTGGATCATTCCGCTCGAAAATGCAAAAAAATTACAAAATTTAAAATCGTCATAACTTTTGAACTAAGAGAGCTAAAAAAATTTCAAGGCCAGGTTCGGATTTCTCATACTCTCTAGTTTTTTATGCATAAGCTTAAATTTTATTTTGGTAGCTTTTCCGCCCGTATGAAGAGTTTTTCCAAACCCTCGCGAAAACTGTTTTTTTGGAGCACATCTGTAAAAAGTTACTCAAACTTCTCACATCTCTTTGGGATAAAGTAGCATAGATAGACAAAATCTGAGACATGCATCAGATTCCTCAGAGTCAGGGCTATCGACCTGGTTACCTGGTTAGGTTTTGTCTACAAAATTTTTTTAGGGTCGGAAAATGCACTTTTCCGAGACAATGTAAAAACCGCTTCTGAACACCCAGTTTACACATGCGAAAAGATGTTAAAAGTTCAAACCGTCATAACTTTTGAACCAAGAAAGCTGAGAATATTTCAAGGCCAGGGTCGGATTCCTCATACTCTCTAGTTTTTTATGCATAAGCTTAAACTTTTTTTCCGTAATTTTTACGCCCGTGTGAAGAGTTTTTCCAAACCCTCGTGAAAACTGTTTTTTTGGAGCAAATCTCTAAAAAGTACTCAAACTTGCCACATCTCTTCGGGCAAAAGGAGCATAGATAGACAAAATCTGAGACATGCATCAGATTCCTCAGAGTCAGGGCTATCGACATGGTTACCTCAATTTTGTCTATAAAATTATTTCAAGGTCGGAAAATGCACTTTTCCGAGACAATGTAAAAACCGCTGCTAAAAACACAGTTTACACATCCCGCTCAAACATGCGAAAATATGTTAAAAGTTCAAACCATCCTAACATTTGAACCAAGAAAGCTAAGAATATTTCAAGGCCAGGGTCGGATTCCCCACACTTTTTAATTTTTTATGCATAAGCTTAAACTTTTTTTCCGTAATTTTTACGCCCGTGTGAAGAGCTTTACCAAACCCTCGCGAAAACTGTTTTTTTTGTAGCAAATCTCTAAAAAGTACTCAAACTTGCCACATCTTTTCGGGCAAAAGTAGCATAAATAGACAAAATCTGAGACATGCATCAGATTCCTCAGAGTCAGGACTATCGACATGGTTACCTCAATTTTGTCTATAAAATTATTTCAAGGTCGGAAAATGCTCTTTTCCGAGACCATGTAAAAACCGCTTCTGAACACACAGTTTTACACATCCCGCTCAAAAATGCGGAAATATGTTAAAAGTTCAAATCGTCATAACTTTTGAACCAAGTAAGCTAAGAATATTTCAAGGCCAGGGTCGGATTCCTCACACTCTCTAGTTTTTTATGCATAAGCTTAAACTTTTTTTCCGTAATTTTTACGCCCGTGTGAAGAGCTTTACCAAACCCTCGCGAAAACTGTTTTTTTGTAGCAAATCTCTAAAAAGTACTCAAACTTGCCACATCTTTTCGGGCAAAAGTAGCATAGATAGACAAAATCTGAGACTTGCATCAGATTTCTCAGAGTCAGGGCTATCGATATGGTTACCTCAATTTTGTCTATAATTTTATTTTAAGGTCGGAAAACGCTCTTTTCCGAGACCATGTAAACGGGCCATGTAGCGGGATGTGTAAACTGTGTGTTCAGAAGCGGTTTTTACATGGTCTCGGAAAAGAGCATTTTCCGACCTTGAAATAATTTTATAGACAAAATTGAGGTAACCATGTCGATAGTCCTGACTCTGAGGAATCTGATGCATGTCTCAGATTTTGTCTATCTATGCTACTTTTGCTCGAAGAGATGTGGCAAGTTTGAGTACTTTTTAGAGATTTGCTACAAAAAAACAGTTTTCGTGAGGGTTTGGTAAAGCTCTTCACACGGGCGTAAAAATTACGGAAAAAAAGTTTAAGCTTATGCATAAAAAACTAGAGAGTATGAGAAATCCGACCCTGGCCTTGAAATATTCTTAGCTTTCTTGGTTCAAAAGTTATGACGGTTTGAACTTTTAACATATTTTCGCATGTTTGAGCGGGATGTGTAAACTGTGTTTTTAGCAGCGGTTTTTACATTGTCTCGGAAAAGTGCATTTTCCGACCTTGAAATAATTTTATAGACAAAATTGAGGTAACCATGTCGATAGCCCTGACTCTGAGGAATCTGATGCATGTCTCAGATTTTGTCTATCTATGCTCCTTTTGCCCGAAGAGATGTGGCAAGTTTGAGTACTTTTTAGAGATTTGCTCCAAAAAACAGTTTTCACGAGGGTTTGGAAAAACTCTTCACACGGGCGTAAAAATTACGGAAAAAAAGTTTAAGCTTATGCATAAAAAACTAGAGAGTATGAGAAATCCGACCCTGGCCTTGAAATATTCTTAGCTTTCTTGGTTCAAAAGTTATGACGGTTTGAACTTTTAACATATTTTCGCATGTTTGAGCGGGATGTGTAAACTGTGTTTTTAGCAGCGGTTTTTACATTGTCTCGGAAAAGTGCATTTTCCGACCTTGAAATAATTTTATAGACAAAATTGAGGTAACCATGTCGATAGCCCTGACTCTGAGGAATCTGATGCATGTCTCAGATTTTGTCTATCTATGCTCCTTTTGCCCGAAGAGATGTGGCAAGTTTGAGTACTTTTTAGAGATTTGCTCCAAAAAACAGTTTTCACGAGGGTTTGGAAAAACTCTTCACACGGGCGTAAAAATTACGGAAAAAAAGTTTAAGCTTATGCATAAAAAACTAGAGAGTATGAGAAATCCGACCCTGGCCTTGAAATATTCTCAGCTTTCTTGGTTCAAAAGTTATGACGGTTTGAACTTTTAACATCTTTTCGCATGTGTAAACTGGGTGTTCAGAAGCGGTTTTTACATTGTCTCGGAAAAGTGCATTTTCCGACCCTAAAAAAATTTTGTAGACAAAACCTAACCAGGTAACCAGGTCGATAGCCCTGACTCTGAGGAATCTGATGCATGTCTCAGATTTTGTCTATCTATGCTACTTTATCCCAAAGAGATGTGAGAAGTTTGAGTAACTTTTTACAGATGTGCTCCAAAAAAACAGTTTTCGCGAGGGTTTGGAAAAACTCTTCATACGGGCGGAAAAGCTACCAAAATAAAATTTAAGCTTATGCATAAAAAACTAGAGAGTATGAGGAATCCGAACCTGGCCTTGAAATATTTTTAGCTCTCTTAGTTCAAAAGTTATGACGATTTTAAATTTTGTAATTTTTTTGCATTTTCGAGCGGAATGATCCAGCGCGCCAGGTGAGCCGGTTTTTTTGCGGGGCAGTGTACAATGTATTCATCTTGGTTCGGTGTACTGCATTCTGCGTTTATATTGAAAGGTATTTACTTTGACTTTTTATTTAATCGACTTTTATCATACAATAAGGACTGAATGGAACGAAGCATGTCGGAATAAACATGAGTGAAAATAAGTTTTTCTCAGAAATGAAAGAACCCACTTCTGAAGTTGTGCGCAGTCCGAGCACTTTTAATTAACGGTTTTTTAGAACATCAGACTTCACGTTACAGAAAATTTTAGAAAACATATTTGACTTTAGACGGAGCGAATATACATATGGCATACGCCATTCGATTAGCCAGGTTCGAAGAGCGGACGAGTCTCATTTCACTTACCAAACTGCCAGTTACATACTTTTCTCATGTGAGAGAGGTGGCATGCTCACATGATATTGTCAGTACATTGCAACTAGGCGTCAAAACGATGCAGCTGAGCAGAGAGACAACGCAACGCGACAAGGGCGACTCTGCAACGCGGCGAGTGGGACCCCGCAGCCAAGCGGCGAAACGGTGCAACTAGATGAGGAGTCTAGATTCTAACTAAACTGGTCTGGCTGCGTTACACAGGAATTTAGCTGTGCCGAAAATCAACTCAGCAGTTTGGTAAAAGAAGCTAGATTCTGGGCAGATGGCGCGAATCATTTTTCTCCGTGCACGGTTCCCTCCTCATAATTACATCTCCTGCCAGTTTGTGTGTTTGCGTGTGAGCCAAATGCAGGGACCTCTACCTTTATCCAAAAGTATTGTCCATTCAATCATATTTACTAATTGTAAGAACGGATATCTTTTTGAGGGTGCAAAAGAAACTGTCAGCGCAGCAATAAAACTGGCTTTAGCCTGAGCTTTCAAAACTATACTTTGAAAGTTTGAAAAAGGCATTACTGGTTTCATCCCCTGATTTTCATTCGAGAAAGAAAGGGATGTATAGAAGTCTCCATTTTATTATTTGATGAATGTGAATGCTTGTTAAAAAGCAAACTCAGCCACTATAGACTTACGAAAAAATTGAGCAAAGGTAATATCAGTATTTCACATACATTTTTCAATTTAATTTTGCTTGCTTTACAATAACTCAATAATTAAAACTAAATAAGTTAAGTTAAGGCAGAGTTTTTTAATACCCAAAAGATACAAAAATTGAACAATATTGATAGTAAAGAAATGTATTTTAAACCTATACAGGCAAATGTTGGCAGAATTTTGCATCACCCAACAGATGCATGAACTATACCGGTAAAGTTTATTCAAAAAAGCTAAACAATAACCAATAATTGCAGAAGGCATTTGCATGGAATTGGAAGCAGAGACGAGGAATCAGGTAAGAATATGGACGTTCGGATTAATGTAGACAAAAATAGGGGTCCCCGGTATCCTCGAGGGTTGCGTTCCGCAAAAACCTCGCGGATACCGGGGCATTATATTCTTATGGGAAATGAGGGATTCGGGGATCTCCGTTTTCTTTTTTACTTACTTTTTCACTGAGGACAACCTCTAATTGTCGATTCGTTGAGGCTAAATCGCCTCCCCACCTCGGGCCTCGCTGCTGGTCTCCCTCTTGAGGAGATCTAGCATTTGGAGCTTTTTCTAGTAAAGGACATGACCCTATGACCCTCCTTGGCTTTTTGGCCATGCATCGTTCTTTTGAGTTGGTAGGAGTATTGGAGACATTTTCGCTTGATCTTTATTTGTTTGGCATTTTAAATTAAATGATGGACCATTGGAAATAAAACTTGAAAATTTGAGTAAACTGAGAATTTTAAAGTATGTATTGAGCAAGCCCTGGTAAAAATGACGACTATTCCAAAAACGACTATAAACATAGTTGCCGACTATAATCTATAGTTGGCCAACTATAAATCCATAGTTAACCAACTATGTTTATAGTCGTTTTTGGAACGGTTATAGTCGTCATTTTTACCAAGGAGAGAACAAAAATTTGGTAACAGAATAAAAACAAATTTAACTACTAAACATTTTCCTTGGTTATAAATCGAAAAATTTCAATTTAATTCAATTTTTTCTGCTACTCAATCACGGATAAGTGGAGCAAGGGGTCACGGATAACGTGGAAGTTCCACTAGAAATCAATCGCGGATACCGAGTTCGCGGATATCGGGGATCCATGCTGTAATTGGTTTTTTTTGTTTTTTTTTTGTTTTTTGTTTTTTTTATATGCTGAAAAGGACCTGTGAAATCCCCAAATGAAATTCTTAGAAGAAACTATACACTCACGTCACATTGGAAGCACGGGTGTATAGCAACTCTGTGTCTCGAATGCTTCTTCCCAAAATGATCGCTAATGGAGTTACCGTCAACTGAACGCTAATGCAAGACGACGCTGTCGAAACTTCACAATTTCTCTAGAAGAGGAACGAGGTCTTTGTGGCTCATTCAATGTTCTCCAGGTTTCGTACAATCTACTCCAAAAATGCTTCGCGGTTTTCGTACAGCTTCGTGCAATAGAGGTATTGCAAGAGTACCATGATGCGGGAGGCCATAGAAAGTTCATTGCTTACTACTAATTAAAATTAATTTACCAAGGGTGCCATTCCGACGGATGCTATACTTAGAATTTTGACTTAACTTCTCTCCATGGAGACTCGAGTTGCGTGAAGGCGGATTTACGTGTTCTGTTCCGCGTGGCGCCAAAGAGACACGTTTTAATAAGAGGATGATTGTAAGTTCAATCATACTTGAGCTCGGTTGTTCGAAGGGTTCCGCGATTTTAAATATTGAGGGCAAACAGTTACGAAAATAAGCATTCAATGCAATTGCAGTTGTGAGTTTTGACTCTCGGAACTATCCTGAGAGAAACAAAACTGGGTGAAAATAAAAAACTCAAATAGATAAACAAATTGATGAACAAATAAGAGAAGGTTTGAAGCTTTTATGACACCGTTGGCATACTATCAGACTGCGTGTACCACGGTATGATAGCCAACATTTGCTGTGAATCTTGAAAACCCGAAACAAAAGTAGGGAGGAAGGAGTATTATTTCTGAAATGGTAAACTCTGTTACGCTGAACAGGTTGTAACAAACAATGTATTTGAAATTGTTTTAAAATGTTCCAAAGTATTCAAGCATTTGTTTTGCGCAAACATTACAAAATACGGGTTTTAAAACGTTTGCAGTTGTATCGACAGTAACTTCTGTGAAAGGAATCAATGCATATTTGCAAATATATTTTAAACATTTTGTAAAATGGAATAATGGTCGATTCTTCACGGGAAAGAAATGCCTCGGTTATATGAACATGAAGATTTGGTTCATATTGCTCACCGAAGTTTCCGGTTGCAGAAACAAAAATGTTCGGTCGTTAGCATCGAATACTTCAATAGGAGTACCGAAGACTTCGGTAAGTATAACCCAAATTCCGCCCCTATCCCGAAGTTTGCGGTACTCCTAATGAAGTATTCGGTACTCATGACCGAACATTTTGGTTTCTGCAACCACACAAGGAATCTTTTACTTGTAGCAGTAGACGTTTTCCTTGGCTTAACGGAGTTCTCCCCCTTAGTCAATATTTCACCGAGCAGTTTCTTAAACGCAGACAAAAAACACATTGGATTAAAAAAAAATTCGCTCAGTGTTGAAATAATCGAAAATTTAATGATCTCAAAGTCACGAGTATAGTAAAACTTGAGGACTATACGGTATATCTCACACGTCCCAGAGCCCTCGCTTATGTGACAAACGTCCTTCAAATCTATTTTTTGCAGCTTTTGAAATAAAAGTTATACCTTGAATTAAGGTAGGTGACCCAAAGGTGGCCCGGCTCTTAAGATGGCCCACCCAAGCTTATTTCAGTTAATTACACGAATTGACGATAGCTGGCGTTGGTGCTGAGTAGCAGGATATGCTATCGCTTCTTCCACTCCAAAAATCGGGCGATTCAGTCGGCGCAGAACAGCGCAACGTCTATTTTCGCAGGTCTTCAGCTAATTTCCACGCAAGTAAACAATCGTAAAAGCCAAGCCCTTAAATTGATTCCACCTTTGACTTTCAATTCATCATAATCATTATAATTTCTGGTATAACACGGGTCTAAATTTCGTTTTCGAATGATAAAATAGCATTTGAATACTTATTAATGAAATTTAAAAGTGGGTGTACACCTTTAGGTGCATCAAGAATATGAGGGATGGCCACCTTAGGTACATGATGTTTTGCGCGATGTCAAAACTCTATTTTTTTTCAAACGCTAAAAAAACCTCAAGAACAAGCTTTAAATAATAAATTAAACTAACGTAAGATAGCCAACTGTCTGAATAGTTAATTGACATATTTAGTTTTTTTTATCTCTCATGACTTATACGTGCATATTGGCCCCAAGCATAGGTATGGCCACCTTAGGGTCACTTACCTTATTTGTTTTTCTTGCTTCACTCATTCTTAAAAAGTAAGATACGATACTTTCCGCAAATTTTCTTCTGCTTCATATTCGGAGATTTTTGCCAGTCAAATCTCACTCGGGGGGAAAAAAAAAAAGTTTCCTACTTATAAAATTAGACGAGATGTTTATTTTTCATTTTTTCTGTCCAAAAAAAGCTTCCTTTAAGATACGCGAATTAAATGATACCTCATTAAGTGCGAGTTTCTCTTCCAAGAAAATAGGCGTTCAAACATTTAAAACAAAAACACTTATATTTGGGCTTTCAGGAAGTTTGAACATTTTGCGAGCTGCTCTGCCAAATCCCTTTATTCCCACCCTCGCTCCTAAAGTATTGCAAGGTACGATTGTTGATGTCTGTATAAAAATATTAAGGGGAATCATCATAGAAAAAAAAAGTTTTAAATTAACATCCCGAATGTTAAAAAATATGTGACAACTCTTGAGATGCTAGATTTGTATCCTAGGACGTAGAAATCATCATCCGGACAGTTATTTCTACGTCGTAGGATGTAAATTTAACATCACACTGGCTGTCGCACATTTTGGGATGTAAATTTAACCCTTTTTTCAGTGAAAGCTGGTTAGATCATCGAGATTTAAGCCGACTCGGGAATTTAGCTTCAATTAGATTCGATAAAAAGTAGGAAAACGGCAAATAGTGCACCGGGTCACTCTTATTGTGAACAGATCACATCTTGCTGACGAAACGCCCACAAAAATTAAGCCAAGAACGTAAGTTATGTATATTTGGTACGTCGCGTCGAGCTATTGGGTGCGAAACGGAACACGGAGCGATGTCAAACGGCGTAACGGGAAACTTTTTAGAAATAAATCTGAACTTGAGGTTGTGAAAAGCACCGACAGATGTCGCGGCTATCGCAGGTGCCCGCGATGATCGATAACAACTCCCCCTACCATTCATGTTAGGGGTGGTTTGCAAACGCCTGCGCCCTTGAGTTTACCGGCTTCTGTGCCACGTGTGTAGAGAGTGCAAGAGGCTAATGCCCGTCAGTTGTTGTTCGCGCGTCGGAGCATGACCTCGTCAGTCTCTAAACGTCAAGAGGATCGAATCTCAACTGTGCTAGATTTCCACCGAAAAAATTACTAACATTTGCCCCGATGACGCGCTGATAACACCCTGATTTTCCAACAGTGTATACTTACTGAAAAAAGTGTTAAATTCAAATTTTTGCTTAGTGAAAAGTGTTGGTAACACTTTTCTTTTTTCACTTTTTGGATGAATTTTGTTGAAATTGTGTGTACACACTGTATAACCAAAGTACACCTTTTGGAGGGGGTTTAATGTACTAAACTAAACAATTATTTTGAAGATCCTCAGTTAGAAAGAGGGAACCAAATGTTGTATTCATTCAAGGAAATACAAGAATCATTATCAATTTCTACAACCTACAAAAACAACAGGGGAAAAGAACTGCCAACAAATAGAAAAAAAAACAATATAATGAATGTAACTCAAAGAATAAAAGCAAATTATATCCTGGAATCTCTCTAAAACTTGTTGAAAGCTGTACATCAGAATTGAAATTAGGGATCTCAAATAGGTAGCCTTCAAAGGATTAAGTAGGCAACTATTCCTGCAGCTTCTCTACAAAATTGCAAACACTTTGGATTGAAGGCGGAATTATGTGTAGTGGTGATACTATTTGAAATTTGAGGGGCTCTAGGGGTCACTTCCAGAATACTAAAGGGGGTTTGAAGGTCTCCTTAAGACTTTGAAAGGGGATCTGGGGCCTCCCCCCCCCGAATTCTAAAGGGGGTCTGGGGGTCTCACCCAGAAATAATAGTGTGAGAAAGTGTTCGTAGGGTATTCCCAACAGTTTATTTTCTGTTCTTCCTGCGTATGAGTGATGCTATAGATCTAGAATTGTGAGACTGTACTGTTGCTATGGTTACGATAGTTATGTTTCCCGTTTTTAACTGCTACCCATGATTTACTTTTATAAAACTTTAGCTAACGGGAAACTTAGAAACTGCTAAGAGTCACAATACTCAGCGAATAGCGTCACTCATAGACAGTCTGAACCATTGGTTAAAGTAAAAATAAACAATCTGCCCGCAGGAAATCTACCACGGAAAATGAAATGTTAGCTGTCGCTTTGTATATGTCACAGGCAAATTGCAAGCGGCTCGCGATTTGCCTCGGCAGATCGCAAGCCGGAGATTTTGCCGAAAAAGCCGTTGAGGGGAGTCCGAACCTCGTCAGTGTTTACAAAGGAAATAAGAATAGCGCGCGAAGAAACCTTTTAATGAATGAATGAGAAACGATAGATGTTTTAAAACCCCTTCGAGAATGGGTGACTGAATTTAAAATCACGCCTTATACTCTCAACCATCAGCATTTAATTCATGTCATGAGGATAGACAGCATCGCCTATGATCTGACAAGTTGGGTCACCCTCCTCAGTCTAGAGTATACGCTACCTCAGTCTAGAGTATACGCTACCTCAGTCTAGAGTATACGCTACCTCAGTCTAGTAAATTCGACCAGCCCCGTTCAACGGCGTGAATCAATCGTTTGAATAACGCACCTAAATGTTTCAGACATGCGACTCGACTAAGAACTAAGGAGAGAAACTAAAACCATCTTGTTCCTATATTTTTCCAACTTGTTTCTTTTTATAATCAACTTGGTAGAGACTCCTAGAAATTCCATTGCATATCTGAGACTGTCATTTGCCATACTGGTTTGGTTGAACGAATTGACGGATTTCTCCGAGTGTAGCATCGGAATGCAACTTTGTCTACAAGAGCAGCCAGTTCAACCGATTTGCATCAGGCGTTGATATTGTTTTGTTTTACGAAACCTATTTACCAATTAATTTTAATATTCAATAGTCAGTAACAATAAATATGTGGATGAATGACAATAGTCAAAAACAGTAATATATATTTTATCAGGTTTTTTTTTTTTTTTTTTTTTTTTTTTTTTTTTTTTACATTTTACTCTATCCACATTTTTAATCTAATAAACGGTAGCCTAAAACGATCTCATAGTATTCAAAAATGGGTTTTATTTTATTTTATTAATTAAATTTCCTTCATTTCCAAGATGTAATTTAATGGTGGGTTTTTTTATTGTTTTTTTTTTTTTTTTTTTTTTTCTTATTTATTTGTATTTTTATTTTTATTATATTTGTTAAGTTCCTTAATTTCCATGTTGTACATTCATCGGCTTGCGATTTGCCTGAAATTGAATCTGGCAATTCGTTCCGTTTGCAATTTGCCTAGGCAAAGTCTGCGGCTTGCGATCTGCCTAGGCAAATCACGAGCCACTTGCGATTTGCCTGATACATATATATTAAATTACATTTTTTAATTCACCTATAATTTCACCAACTGACTAGAAGATTCAACTCAATTCAATTTATCGGTGTGATGCAAGAAAATATTTGTAAACGTAATCTTTCCACAATCGGTGGAATCACTGCTAAATTATCGAAATATCTGCATTTTTTTTTTTTTTTTTTTTTTTTTTTTTTTTTTTTTTTTTTTTTTTTTTTTAAGTCAGTGACGACTCAACCGGTTGAAAAAAGATTACAAATCAGAGTATTTTTGTACTCTACATTTTTAAACTCCACTAAGCTGTGTAAATCTATTGCTCAACAGATAGAAGCATCATATCGGTTCATAGAAGAATACCATTACATCTACACACAGTGCTAGCTCTGATGGAAAGAGAAACAAAATTAAAACTAAAAACTGCGGTATTATTAAAAAAGTATCAAGCAAAACATTATGAATCAGAATCACGAAATACTAATGCAACAGAAGTTCAAATATTGACGATACATTTTATTTGAAAATGCATGTATGGTTTTTTTCTCCTCGGATCTGATTTATGTATTCCGACAACTTGCTTGACGGATTAAGAAAAGTAATATGTAGTAAATGGCTGAAATCCTGTTGAAAGATATTGTTTACAAGTGCAGTAGCCTAACTTTTGTAGTAATTACTGTGTAATAATTCGCAGAATTCTGTTTAAAAATTAATATTTCACAGTTCGTTTCTTAATTCATAATTTTGTACGGGGATGGTAATTAATATAAAATAATAAATCAATGGGTAGTCCAACAAGACAGCAAGACGTGGAGGGATCCCTGGTAAAATTGATCCATGAACTTCCATGATCGAAATTACGTGAGTATTACTTCCGAGGACAGTTATTATTTTTCCATAAATTTCATGGAATTCCTTGCCCGTTCTTAGAATTCCAAAATATTTTCAATGTAATTTCATGGAAAAAGAACTACTACTACCCACAGAAATAATGCCCACGGAATTTCGGTCATGGAAATTCATTGAACACTTTTACCAGGGATGGTAGTGAGGTATTCGCTATTGATATTAACAAGTTAAGACACAGAATACATTTCTGGAACCTAAATTTCAGACTTTTAGGCGCATCGTAGAAACCACTAACCCTAGCTGTGGTTTCCAAAACAGTAGCTTCCCGAAGCAACCCATCTTAAATGGCATCAAAAACTTGTAAATACACAGAAAAAAATGGACGTGCTCCAGACACAAACTTTCCATGTTCTAGACACGAACGTACACACCAGTACGGGAACGAGTTCTGAGCGCAATCTATTTAGGTTGAGTTTGCGTCTGAAACGCATCCCGTCGTGTCCAGAACCTGAAATGTTTGTGCTCTGAGCACGTTACGTACTGGTGTGTATATAGATCGGGTCTGGAGCACATCCTTTTTTTTCTGTGTAATAAAGTCATGCTCGAGGGTCTCGAAACAATCGATATTCGGGATAAAACCATGTAAAAACTTTTGGGGACTCATATTTCATGTTTGGGCCATTTTGTTTTGGCAACATAAGGTTACCAGATGATTAAGATATAGTAAATCCTGGGTGTTTTACTTACTCAGACGTGAGCGTCACGTATTACACATTTTGAATAGGGAAAAAATGGAAAATTACTCATAATTATAAAAATAAAACAGAGATTTGGTCCATGGATATTTTTTTGGGATCTCAAAGATAAAGTACGTTGTAAATCACACAATCAAGTTTCAATCGATTATTATTGATTTATAGGTTGAGCAATAAAAAAAACAGGAGTCAAACTTTCTCAATCCAACCCACCTTAAGCTGCAGCTTTTGTGTGTATTTAAATACACTTTTTAATGGGCCCATGATTCAACCAATGGACCAAAATATAAGACTGTTTAGTTTAGTTTTATGACTGAAATGCGAAAAAATCCTCTCATGTGTATAATCTTTTCTCAATCAGTGGAATCACCGTTGAATCATCAAAATATCCGAGTTTTTATTAAAATTATTTACTCTATCGCACCATTTGAGAAAATATTACAGATCAGAGTATTTTTGTGCATCACATAAACTGATCTGAGCTGTGATCCAATCCTTAAAAGACAAAATTTCTAAAGAAAAAAAAAACTATTCATTGAACCGGTTTCAATCGATATCCAAAAAAGGGAATAAGCCTAAAAATTATATTAAACAGCGAACAAAAGACTGGTATAACTGACCGTCTGCATAGCTGATTCTGCCAGAGAGCGTGGTAAATTTCACAAGATTATGGTAAAATCTACTAAAAGGTTAACTTAATTTACCTCACGATACGTTGTATTTACCATACCATGGTGAAATTTACCATACTTTTTAGCAGACAACCAAATAAGCTATATATGCAAAATTCTACCAGTCGTTCTTTTCCGTGAAGCACAAAAAGCCTAAGAATATAACTACAATTATTGTAGTTCAAAAAACGTGGACATGTTGCGACTTTATCAGTGGACTTTTTCATAGAGTCCCAAAATAGTATTTGAAGAAATGAGAATTTTACGCAAAAAAACTTTCCTGACCCCGGGCTCATAGGGGTTAAATATACACAAAGTGGCTGCTCTTAACCCACCGCAATTTTAAATCCTAAAATTCTGTTGATTCGTCCCAATGGGCGACAGGGGCGGGGTAACCTAAATCAAACAGAATCCTGTTACCAGGAACCCTCCATCCCATAATACATACCGCGGCGTGGAGTCACTCTCACACGACTGTCTAGCACGATTTTATGGCGGTGCTTTCGGTGCGAAAGGGGTGAGGGTGAGGGTATGGGCGGATGCGAGGGAGAAGGCGGGGAGTTGTAGCGCGTTTATTAATCAAACCTATTTCAAGCAAACCGGACACATTTAGTTAATTAAGCCATTGACGTAGGATGACCAAGTTCAAGCGCAATCGTGTAAGGGTGGGGACTTCGATAGTTTGCCGCAAAATCTCGCTGTTATTCTATTACCTTGCAATAAATTAGCGCAGCTGTCGTCGGGTATGCCGCAATTAGATTTAATTGGGTCGAGGAATTGCATCAAAATAAAAAAAAAATAAAAAAAGTTAGAGAAAAGGGGTATGGTAACAAAAGTGTAAACACAGCTTTAATCAGCATGATTACAGAGGGAAAGGAATTGAACATAATGCCTGATCAATGCTCTCAAGAGTTAGGAAGTGAATGGATTCAGCACATTTTTGCTCCGAATAAACGAGGGGACGAACGGAGAGGAATGAAACAAACAAAAAAACGAAAACAAAAACAAAAACAAGACAAAACAAAAAACAAAAACCAAATTGTGAATAAAATTGGTGGAGCGTGTAATCTGGCAACGTTGCCAAAATCATTTGAAGTCGTGGAAAAGGACAATTTATTGATGCGGATGAATGGCGACTGGCTAACCCCCTTTCGAGCTCAATCTTTTTCATGGGTTGCCGTTTTTTGGATCTTAACCCTTTGTATTCTAAAGGTACAAATTTGCACCACCAAATTAACGGTTTCAAATGTATTTTTAAAAAAATCACTATGCACATTGCACAATGCACATCAAACTAAACGAGAAAAGTTCATTCGATTTATTGAGATGGATAAAGAATTTGTGAGAAAGGTTTGTAATAGGTCCGGGTTTAAAGGGTGAAGTGGAGAGTTATTGTGAATGAAAGATTATTCTTTCGTTTGAGAAAAAGATTACAGAGTCCAGCTCAGCAGAGTTATTATAACCCAAGAAAATACTCTCATCAGAAATATTTTCGTGAAATCGCGAAGGCCGATAAATTTTACGAAACGCCATAGTTGCGACTGCAAAGTTTGAGAGAGTAGGGATATTCACAGATTAACACCGATGATTGTTCCATCGGTTGAAAAAAGATTACAGGCGTATATTAGCGTATATATCTGCGTAAATTCTTGCGTTATAATATGGTTATAATCATATTTCTGAACTGGACTGAGAAAGCAGTTGGTTTAAATGGATAAATGCAACGTTGCTCATCAACTGCACCATTTGCAAGAAGAGAAACAGGTCTGCGCGGGAGTGTTATTACATCTTTAGTCGGAAAGGAGTATCTTTCGATTCGAAAGACTACCCTGGTAAAAATGACGACTATACGACTATTCCAAAAACGACTATAAACATAGTTGCCGACTATAATCTATAGTTGGCCAACTATAATCCACAGTTGGCCAACTATGTTTATAGTTGTTTTTGGAACGGTTATAGTCGTCATTTTTACCAGGGTAATGACAGGAATAAACCGAGTAGAAATTGCTGAATTATAATGGATCCTATATTTGGCTCGCCGCTATTTGCCGCTTATAGCCTCTATCTCGAACCGATTGGCTATCCTTGAGCGGGTGGAAATACAATAATCAAACGCACTCTTCCTCCATATGGGCTAGTATTCATAATTCAAGGTGCATGAATCAGTAACGACTCCAAAACCACACTATGGTCATCGTCATCCAACACCCTCGGGGGTTAAAGGACATTTCATGTCCTTGTCCATTAATTGAGAGTGGAATATTCCACTATGTCTTGTTTCTAGTTCTGGAAGGGTCAAGAGCGATCTTGCGCCGCAACTGCTTAGTTTCCTAAGTGCATTTCTATGTTGTATGAAGTAGTAATACCAACGACCAAACACAACAAGTCTGACTTACGATTTGAGTCTAGTATTTTATTGAGCCCTGTCTCCGCGAATGGTCAATAGCTCCGTGGTGACGAAGTCAGCAACGGATCTTTTGCAAAGTTTTTTTGCAGGAATGTGGAGAGTTCATGCTCTTGCATTTCCAATCAAAATAAATTGTAGGGAATACCCAATGAATACTTTCTCACACTATTTTAATCTGGGGGATTTTTCGTGTTGAAACAACTGTCACGACTATTTTCAAAATTATTTTCATCCTAACTTTTCAACATTACGAGTGATGTTATTCCAACAGGAACTTTTTTTTTTCAGTGTACTTTTAACCAATTCCAATTTTTGCGCAGTCATTTTCCGCGTGCATTTTATTGAAAGTGGGCACATCAATGGAATTTAGGACGCTTTTCGAAAAATGTGAATTGCGGTAATATTTTCTATAAAACTTTTTATAAGTATTTCTATATGTTTTTTTTTCTGTGCATTTAGAATTTTGGCTAATGGTCTCTTATTCAATCCTGCAGTTTTGAGGGAAAAAGTGAAACAGTATACTTGAAAAAGGAAAACAAAAGCTTGAGACTTTATGCCTGGTAGTTTTCTCTGTATAAATAATAGTCTATTTTTGCATTACTCAAGAGTTGTGTCTTTCTCAGCGAACAACAGTGGGAGGGAAAGAATTAATTAGTGAAGTAAAACGCTAGTTTGGGCCTAGATTCAGCGCAGAGGGAGGCATGGTGAAGGGGTTAGAGGAAATGTAAGAGTGAAGACAAAAGATTATTTTCGTGCTTTGGACCACGGATCTGGCTCCGATGCGGCAGGGACCAGCGGTAAGTTCGGGCTTCCCTGTCCCCCCCCCTCCATTCTCAATCCACTCTCTCGTTCCTTTCCGTCCGGTCCAGCGAGCATCGAGCATTGAGTAGCTGCAGAAAAGCGGAGCAAAAATGAGAAAGTGAACGACACATTGTCCGAGGATGGGCCTGTCCTTTCCTGATAAGACAACGTCCGTTTTATTCATCCGAGACACCTCCTTCCTACCCCTCTTACCCCATCTACCCTAAAACAAACCCTATCTCTCCTTCTTTTACACACACATTCGCACGCGCACACATACTTATTACTTACTCAAACGCCATCCACCATACCACTCACTTCAACTTCATTAGCAATTAATTGAAGTCCGACTTATACAGCTCTTTCGGTCTATCTTTCATTTCCTTTTGCACTACATTCTTTTTTCTATTTCTCCTTTTCAATGATTTTTTGTTCGTTTTTTGAATCGTTTACTTTTAGAGTTTTGAGTTAAGTTTTCGAGAGAATCCTTTTTCGGACTTAATGGAAATCTCATTTGCGATATCTATGGTTTGTACTGATTAAAACTATGTCTGATTCGGAGGAGAAAATTGTTAGTTTTAAAGCCTGTACAGTTTAAAGATATCGAGGTAAAAGTTTCAAGGGGAAAACAAACCATAGCACATTTATTATTTCCCTTGATGAACGTTTATTTTCATAACTGTGCCGTTTCTGAGTTTAAACATATCAAAGACCCCCCCCCCCCTCCTATGCGTGGATGTGTCTCTTAAACAAAGCATAGTCAAAGATAGCCTCACTAGTCATTTTTTGATACAGAAACTAGATAAACCACAGTGTGGTCATTTTGGTCATGTTGCTGATTGGCTGGCGTTTACGAACTCAAGCGGCCTTGTCCGTCCATTAGAACGCGTGTAAAATACCTGATTTTTAATAATAAAAATGAGCGAATGTGAGGGGAGAGAGGTTGAGAGAATGTGAACAAACTGGCAGCTAACGGCTGAGACGAAAGGATCCCCTATATTCAGTCATTATGGCAAAAAAGGGCTAAAGTTGAAAATTAAAGATCATGTTTCATAATTTGGACGCTTTGAGCATTCGATAGAGACCTTATTTTCAAATTTGGTTTGAGATAAACATTTTCAACAATTTTTTGAAATCGGTGTTCCACACGTGTTCTCATGGGCGGAAAGGTCGGATTGGGTGAGTAGCTGTTGACCTCACTGTAGTTTATCCAGTCACTGTTTTTTTGGACTTTGAAAGTACATATTTTTTTCTGGATGTATTGATCAAAAAAAGCGTCCCCTCAGAAACTATGTAAAGGAGGAGAATGAAGCCAGTTTTCGGCCCCAAAAATAGTCAAAATTTGAAGAGGTCTAAAAACTTGTGTAACATGGCTGCGTACTTACTCCTAAAGACATACATTTTAGGTGTGAGGGATTTTTACGGATTATTTGAACTTTAATGGAGTATCACCTCAAAATGGGTCGGTTTTGAGTTTTTCGCGGAAAAAGCCACATTTTTGTTAAATTATTGAACATTTTGATGTGAACTGGGCGTAGTTCGGTTTTCTTCTTTTGATACGTCATTAGACTACTAAAATGAGTTATAAACTTTAAAATAGTCACCGAACTATGTCCAACTCGTACTTAAAGACCAATTTGTCTGACTCTCCTGAATTGCAAAACTTGAATGCATCCGTACAGTAATAGTTCTATTGCAGGCTGGCCACCTGTAAAACCATGACACATAGGTTTTACAGGCCGCCAAGATGCAATATTGCTCTTATTGGTTGTATACTCATAGACCTCGTTCAAGTTTTGCATGTTCACGAAATCAGAAAACTTAATGTGTAAGTACGAGCCGGACATAGTTCGGTGACTGTTTTTAAGTATGTCACTCGTTATAAGAAGCTTCATAACATATCTAAAGAAGATTACCACACTATATCTGGCTCACATCTAAATTTTCAATAAATTAACAAAAAATAGGCCTTAATCCGTGAAAAACGCCATTAAAGTTCAAATAATCCAAAAACTCCACTTAAACCTAAAAACTTAAGCCTTTAGGTGCAAGTAGAACTATTTTACACGAACTTTTCGACCATTTTAAATGTTGACAATTTTTGGGGGCCTTATTGGCACTCTTACTTTGTGCTAATATTGTTTCAAGCAAAAACTCCAATAAAAGCGATCCTAGATTGACGGAAAAATCAAGCACCGAAAGTTTCGCAAAATATTAGACTGAGTTAGGGCGTTTTATCATGCATGATGCGTTAATGCTTTCAGAAAAATAGTATGATCTTTTGAGTCAAAATCCCACTTTAGACTTAAGATGAGGAATCACTTGAAGCTATCAAAAAATACCACATAACTCCATAAGTGATTCAAGCAATTTAATAAGGACCCCCCACCCCCCGAGTGCCTGATTTGTAGTTCAAAGAATCAGATTGTGGATTATGTTGATTGTTTAGTGGAAAATAAATATACGTAACGAAGCTGATGCAGTTTTGAATCACGACTTCATTCTAAACGCTTCGAGTACATGTCACTTGGTAACCTGACAGATATTAAGTCCAGCTTTGATTTATTAGCAAACGTTTAAAATGTTTAAAAGATGCTTTAATACCTCATTCCGCACCAATAGCAGTCAGCAGAGGGCGAACTGTTGCTGAGACCCAGAAGCTTATAAGACATTACGTTGATATTATCGTATTTGCTACAGTCAATCATCGATCTAGCAACGTTCACTGAATATATCAACACTTGCAATAATTCTTCAACTAACAACTGGCTTCGCCTGGTTTTTCAATAGTAGTCTTCCCTTTGACTCTCACAACAAGCGCGCTTAAAATATTTCAGGGCTTAGTTAAAACCAACAAATTGACGTTTACTGTGCTAATGAAGTTCTATAAATAGTCTGATTTGATTTATGAAGCTAGGAAATCCCCAGGCTGAAATATTAATTAAAATAGGTCGTTGAATGAAGAGAGCGCCAACTTTATGCATGGTGTCAGAAGGATGAGGGGCTGAGAACAAAAGGAAAAGACTAGTAACATTTCAGTTTCATCGATTATTATTTGGTTGGAAGGTGAGGAAAACGAGGTGGTACGAGCAAATGCCAAGCAAGAAGAATGCCAAAGAGGGATTGGCAGAGCCTTATAACGGAAGCAGCCGATGGTAAGTGTTCTTTAAGCGATGAGTAAATGTCATCGGTTCCCTCCACACTCACTCTTGAAGTGAGTACAACATTATTATATCCTATTCCTCAGCAGGCAAATTCTCATTTGCAAAACTTGAGCCATCGACAAGCATTTATGACCTCAACCATTTTATGATACAAACAACAACCAACCCTAGCCGACAACCTTCTTAGTTATCCTTTTTTTATTATTTCCTCTTAGTTTTTAATTGGTGAACTTTTAACTGTCTTTTCATGTTGCATATCTCAATTGAATTGAAAGTGGAGGTCTAAAACCGTAATTTATTTCTTGTCCTGATTCCATAAAGTGATAAGGGTTCTTCCATACTTTTCCAACGTGAAATTCAAATTTTACTTTCAAAAATTGGTTCGACTAACCCTTCCGTCGGTATTGTATTTATTGTATTGGGAAATTTTCATTCGCAATAGCCTGAAGGACTACTTTGGATAATTTTTGTACTATCAAATCTCAAAAAAAAGTTATTTCCGTCAAGCATATTCTCTCAAGTATCCTCTGGAGGGTTCTTTCTAATACGTAAGTTCTCACGCGACCTACGATTAAACCAACCATGACACAGAGTTTTGGTCATTTGTTTCTGTCCGAGACCGAATTCAAGTTTTTTATTTGATTTATTAGCTTGACGTAGTAGGAAATTATACAAATTTTAAGTTATTAATATTAATGCCTGTGCATTCGTGACCTTTGACCTCGTTCCTCGGTAAAATAGTCTGTCCGCAATTTTGAAAATGGTCTTAATAGGTTTCCTTTCGATATTTTGTAAGCATTCCTTCAATTACTCTAATGTTCAGAAAAAGGCAACAGCTTTTTTTGACTATCTTGTAGCCCTCGTTTTCAGAATTGGTTTATTTAAGGTTTTAGTGGTCAGAATAGTTGCGACGAGCTAGAATGTTCTTCTTCTTGCTCGGAAATGCGAATGACTTTAGGTTGGTTTCTCGTTCGCGTCTCGATACTTATCCCAATAAATCTGGAACTCTCTGTTCTCAACTTCACTTCGATTGGCATTCAGTGGAGTTTGGTGTTGTACTGATTCCAAGTGCGAAGCTGTCTCTTTAAGTACTTATAAAGTTAGTTTCTTGAAGAAATTTTAGGGACCTCTTTTGGAAAAGTTTTTGATGTATGTATAATGACCGAGTTTTTAAGATCTTCTCACTCATTCTGTCTGACTTGCGTGTCATCTATTAAACATCGAGTCGTTACACCGAAAAAAAGGGAATTGCTGGAATAACAAAACATTGTTTGCAAAATTTGCATTTACTTTTTTGGGAAAATTTAGCGTGTACGTAGGTAAATGAACAATTTTATTTTGTTAGAAATGCTAAACACTTAGTCGCTAAATTAGCTGGCTAGAGATTTTGTTGTTTTCGCATTTTGGATTGTTATGCTTGTAAAATAATTTTGCTGAAGTGACATTCTTCACTCCTTGTTATACCCACATTCTAAATGTTTGTAAAAAGTGTAATCCAGAATGATAATATATCACTTTTTTGGATTGTAAAACTTCCAAAACCTTGATTTGTAGAATTAACTAAATTTGGCATTATAAAAACTGCAATCCAAAATGAAAAAGCATCAATTTCTTGGATTGTAAAATTTACCAAATCTTGATTGTAGAATTAACAAAAGCAGGCATTGTAAAAAGTGCTATTCAGAATGAAAGATCATCAATTCTCGGATTGTGAAATTTTATATTTAGAACTTAAAATCATTTGATTGCGCTCTCTGGTTGACAAAGTTTGAAGTACTCTTCCGTTTTGTACTCACTCGGCAGTTTACGCTCCTCTGCAAGGAATTGTGCCTTAAGATGCGTATTTTATGCTCTGAATCATTATCCGCTGTGATAGCCTAGTGGTAAAGTGCTGGACAATCACCACGGCTACCCAGGTTCAAATCCCGGGACATCCGGGGGGGAAAAAAAAAATTATAAAATAAAAAAAAAAAAAAAAAAAAAAAACAAAAAAAAAATTAAAAAAAAAAAATAAAAAAAATAAATAAAATAATAATAATTAAAAAAAAAAAAAAAAAAAAAAAAAAAAAAAAAAAAAAAAAAGAAGATAATTCTAGATAGGTAATTTTACAATCCAAGCAAAATGCCACTCTGAAGATCTGTATCATAAATTTTACAATCCACAAAATTGTTAAATTTTCATTTTGGATTGAAGTTCCTTCTACCTGTGTATATAATTTAGATATTTTTAGAAAGAAAAACTTACAGCCCCGATTGAACAATCAGCATTTAGACTTGCTATTTCATAACTGCCGTTTTGAAATCTTTGCAATCCAGATTGAAGTGTCAGCTGAATTTTCTTTTAATTCTTCAATACAGCCGTTTTGACAATTTTACAATCCAAGTGTTTCAAAAAATAACAATACATATCGCTGTCACGATTTTTTGCGATACTGGATTGTAAAATTATCAACCCCCATTGTAAATTTAACACTTTTTTTTTTTCGGTGTATATTTTATATTTACTTTCTCAAAAGTTGTTGGAAAAAATAGGATTTTTTGCATTCTGGACCCGATGTTTATACTCGGTTGATGACATTTGTTTTTTGATGAGCTGCTAAAAAATTAAATAGAGGATAATATGCACAGTCGGAGGTTTCAAAAGTTACTATGTGTTACGTTAATTTAAAAGTATCAAAGGCACTAAGTTACTATGTATTACGTTCGTTTAAAAGTCTCAAAGACAATTTTGAAGATTATCCAGAACAAGTTTTTGCTTTTGTAATTCACTGGTAAAAGTAACTACTGGTGTGAGTCGTAAACATTTATAGCCCAGTAACCAATCATCACAAAGACTCGGTAAATTTATGCTATCACGACCAAAATCTGGGCTTTAAATACACCCTAGAGTTATCAGATTAATTTTACAGGGGTGGCAGCAGAACTCAAATATTGAAAAACAGTGAAATGAGGTAACATTTCTTCCACATTATCATAGCATCTGGCAACCATGTTCATATTTGAGCGCCTATAAGCTGGGATGACTTCTCAATAGGATCGAAGTTTCATGCCTTTGCCTATTCAAAAACTTCATTTGGGGGCTTACATAACTATCGTGGAACTACATTTTGCGAGGTTCCATTAAGAAACTTTCCAAATTACTGAATCCGACGGATAGGAAAGAAACCGATGAAAATAGGACGAGGAAAAGAGACAGGGGTACGGGTGGGGAGAGAATGAAGAAGAGCGGATTAAAGGAAGCTTCGCATGAGGTATCAATAACACACAAACGAAACGATACGACGCGACGCGACGGGTGGGCGATGGTGGCGGCAGGCGAGGTGGCGGTGGTGGCGAGGGCGAAAGTTTCTCGAATGTATGAGATAGCTGCTGATAAGTCTACCGCGAGGCATAAACAAAGATCCGCGAGACAACAATTTACATGGGGATAGCTGCGCTATATCAAAGGCAGATATAAGCTGTATTTTGTTCCGTCCGTCATTAAGTCTTTGATGCTGCTCCCAGAAAAGTGTTCAGCCTGGCGTGACGAGTTCATGAGATAACATCGAATTGAACTACCCGAACGAACGAAATTCAAGTGAAGTATGCATGTGACGGCTCGAGAGCCACCACAGGAGTTTGAGAATTTATGCTCTCCCATACTTTGTAAATATTTTCATTTTGTGTAGGAAACAACATACGTGTTCAAATGGATAATAACAATTACACAGGCATGCATCAACAGTGATAATGAGCGGAATCATGAACAAAAAGGAGAAATATGCCCTGATGTAAATTTTATCAGTATTACTATGTAGAACTATGTGATAAAAGAACTGATAAGTGTCACACTAACACTTTAAAATAAAAAAATCCTGAATATCAAACGGAAATCGATACTTCCCGAAAAAATTACATTTTCATCTCCGCTTAAAAGCTTTTTGATACCTGTATTTAATATTATATAATTTTATTGTTATTTTACTCTTTTGCTCCATGTTGCAGCATCTGTCGCGATGGAGTATCAGAGACGGAAATACAGTGTACATGATGTTGCATGAAAATGGAATACAATGAAAAGATTTGAATTAATTGGGAAAATAATTAGTAAGCACCTATTATTACTTCTTCAAAAATTGACAGCAGCGCATCCCGTGCATTAATGTAACAGGTAGTATTTGTATTTTAAAGAATAAATTGCGTTCCTACATTTTATGAATAATGAAAATCGAATGAAACCAGAGGGCACCTTAGAATTTAAAGGTAGGAACAGAGTTCACTTGAGACTTGATCGCGTCGGATACCATACTTATTTCAGCGATTAATATTGGCATCCCTTCCCACCCCACCTCACCTCACCTCACTGATCTCCAATGAACGCAATGTAAAGCCCTAAATTACACCTGTGATTATAACAAATCCTAAAGGAAGAGGGAACAAAACCTGAGACTTGGTCACAGCAGATATTATTGTCATTTAATATTTTTTTTTTTTTTTTTTTTTTTTTTTTTTATCAATCCAGAAATAAAGGAACATTTAAACCTGACCGGCGTTTTTTACTTAAATCCAGAATTATTTGGTTTTGTTTCGTGAATTATCTTTACTGCTCATTTGACAATTGATAATTATTCTCATTAGTATTGTATTAAAATTCAAAGTCTTACTTTTCTTAATTGCAATCATACCAAAAAGTTTCTTATATCCTTCTACCGAAAAGTTTCTTTATTTCCTTCTCTCAACATTTTTTACTCAATAACAGCAAGTTTTACTCGTTGCAACATACTCAGAAATTACAGGGCACACCCTGCACTTCTATCAACGCCACTCAAAACTGTTCGTTTTCAGTTATACATTACTCCGATGTTGGATACGCTCTTCCAACACAACCGTGTTGGGTGCTCCAACTTGTTTTTTTCTTCTTATTTACCTCTATTCATTCATAACTTCAGATAATCTGCTCATTTTCATGAAACAAACGAGGAGGATTTTACTGAGTGCTTCGTTATTTCGCTCGTTTGTTTTTCTTATTCATACGTCCGGATCGGATAATCTGTTCGTTAAGGTTTCTTTTTTTTTTTTTCCTCCAATTGAAAGTAAAGAAAATCCAACAAAAGACCGCTGAGCTAGGAATGCATACAGGGTAATAGGGATTATAGTTGTTCAAAAATTAGGTCATTAGGCCATATGATACGAGTGCGGATTCGAGGCTAATCCTTTGGGTATTTCTACCGCGTCGGCGCTGCATTTTTTTTCATGATACGAGGCCCTAAGGGAACTCCCGCCGCCGCGCGCCGTGGTGGTGCTACACAGCAGCTATGCCACGGAAAACACAAAAACGTCAACTCACATGCTGACGTCCGAAAATTGGAATGGAATGGAATCTGAGGGAAATGAGAAGGCGCGGTTCGCGGTATTGCTGGCGACAAGGGATGGTGGAAGAGGAGGAATGGATGGAGGGGTGGATGAACGAGGGTAGAGAGCTCCACCACACCACACGGATAGCAGGAAAGAGAGTTCAAGTCCCGCGGAGCTTGGTTGAAGGTCGGTCGACAAAAGGAGGGTCGAGTCCTGGTGCGGTAGTAGTAGTGTGTGTTGTAGGAGTGCGAGGGAGGCGAGGTGGTGGTGACACGGGCGAAGCAGTACAACAGACTTGATCACTGTGCGTTGCGCTCCACGACTCGCCGCACATATTAACGGCTAATCCGTGCCATGTTAAAACATGCGTTGAATTTAATTCTGTGTTTCAGAAAATTGTGAGTAAAAACTCTGAATCGCAAGAGAATGCATTCAAACAACATAGTCTAAGTATATTCTTTTATACAATTTTTTAGATTATTCAAATGCATAGATCTGCATAGACTTAGGACTTTCCAATCTAATGGGTATCTTGCAAACTTTTGCTTCAAGCAAATACATAGTACAATCTGGTGTAAAGACCAGCGAAATTCGCAAAAATCGCAAAAATCAAACTGAAGAAGTCTAAAATTCAATAACTAACTCACAAAACTTCTACATCGGCAAGATTTTAATGGTGGTTCAACGCAGGTATCATGGCCGATTCCTGTCTAATTTGCGTCACATTCTCTACGGAAACTCAGAGACATGTCTCAATTTAGATAGGAATCTCCCATGCTACCTGCGTCTCTTCGCCAGGAAGCCCCCCCCCCCCAATTTCTCTACTCTTCTTTGAAGAGTTCACAGTTAAGTTTCATTTACATTTAATCACTTAAATCAGGTATTCAAGATGGTAGAATTCACCAAAAAGTCGATTTAGTGGCGTTTCGTGCAATGTGGCAACAATGGATTCTCTCCATTTAAAAGATTCTATTCACAGGGTGTCAATTGAAAAAAGGATTCTGTCTGAATATCTCGAGAACGGTTCCGAATTTTGAAAAACGATGAAACACGTGTCCGATTATTTCGAGAACATTTTTCAAGGGGGTGCCGATTTCGGGGCGCCCCCGGGGGGGGGAGCTCCCAGGGGAGTTGCCCCCCTGAATTTAATACTTCAAATGAGGACCCTCATTTTTCTTAGATGATTGGAAGGAGGATAAAATTCCAAGACTTTTCGATTGGAACCAATAGTCGATATCCTTTTGCGTTTTCGATCAATCGATGGTCGAAGTTTGCTATGGACCCATTTTCAAAAATTCGTAATTCCCCATTGAATGATACTATGAAAAACGTTGGGTTGGAACTTAAGAAGATTCACGATGTCGTATAGTAGGTATTGTATTTTTTTTTGAGCAATACACGGAATTTGTCTTCAACTGCTGATCTTTGGCTTTTTTTGGATCTATCATTCTGAAACAGTATACGTAATCCATCCGTTTTGTCATAAGTTATTGTTACTTTTTATTATTTTTGCAAATTCAGTAATAAGGCGCATGAAGCCAAAGTGTTTGGAATTTGATGATATTCGTAGTTTTCTAATAAAAAACAGGAGTCATCGAAGTTTTAAAACCAAGTTCAGGGGTTTTTGGTGGTCCAAATATTCCCTCAATTTCCAAAAATAGCCAACCTCCTCCCTCGAACGTAAATGATGATTTAAAGTAAGTGCATTGCATGTGATTCCTACTAGACATGTTCAAACCCATAGCTAATGAATGGAGGCTCATTCAAAGGTCCGATTTGTAGCAAAAATGTTGTATCTCATTCGAATATTTCGCAGAAATGAGGTGAATACGAACCATGGTATCGTAATCGTATAGAGTCGATGCTGATCTGATGAATTAACCTTCCAGATTCAATCAAAGCTAAGCAAATTTAATTATGTGTTTGAGCAATATGCCTCTGGTACATAAAGGCCAAAACATCCCCAGTTTTTTTAACATGCAGTAAGTACTGCATGTTTTTTTTATGGTTTCATATCGATTTTGGCCATAAACTTCCTGCATAATAATCGACAATTTTCGGCTTGGTCGCAAACGTGCGTTGTCAGATTTCCGCACGTAATGATCGCGTCTCGTTTTACGGTGGAATCCCTTCGTTCGATATATTGCGGAGCGGCAACGCCAAAAGTCTCCCTATCCTTTAACGTGGAAAAAAACGAATCGCGCGCTATATCGGATTCTCGATACTCTTCGGTTCGCCGCACAATGGACAGAAATCAAATCTTTGGCGGTCCAAATTCAATCCTTTCAAAGTTGGGAAATTAGTATTTTCGCTGGGTACTATAAGTGATTTTAAGGGGTTTATTTGGCTCGGTTTTTCTATCCTGGCTTGTCCCATATTTATCGGAGAATATAATTTGATGGATCGACAATTCTTGTGACATCTCATGTCTTTGTATTTTTGACCACTTAGGACTCGATTTGGATCCATAGTGCGCCGTTTGAAATGTTTGAATGTTTGAGTGAGGTTTTGACAGAGTATTGACCCTAAGTTTTTCATAAGGATTTGTCTTCGTTATGAATAAATTTGGTAGTTTCATTATTTTGTCTGTGATTACCAACGAGCTATATCTAGTTCGGAAGCTTTGGTAAACATGCGTAACCGCCTCGGAGATTTTAAGGTTACAGATTTGTTAAAATCAATGAGTAAACAAATCGAATTTCTT
>VMOF01000388.1:40359939-40413513 GCA_011764245.1 Trialeurodes vaporariorum
GGAACACGGACCTTCGGCGAGGCAAACGAAGGCTAAAGGAATTCAGCGAGGGGTGAGGGGGTCGTAAAAAGAGAGGCGTTGTGGGAGGGGCGTATAGCAAAATACAGCTATAATGGAAAGGGAGTGCACTTTTCTAGTCCTGTTTTTATCTGTTGATTTTGTTTTATCAGCGCATTTTATTTTTCTGAATTTATGTTTATCTAATGCGGGATCATAACTTTATCGAGAATAAAATAAAATAACTGAAAAATATACTGCACACTAATCTATTCACTTTATTTTTTATCTTGGTGGTTTATCATTTTCAGACGCCAATTGTCAAAAAAGGTAGGCGCTGACACCAAGATCGATACTATGTTTTAGAATTGAAGTCACATTTGTTTTTGCCTTTCGAAACGTATGAGCTTGTTCCCACCGACAAATTCCGTTAGAAAGAAATTTTTATCGCGAATATTTCCCTTCCTCACAAGCACCGACAACGGTTTCAATAAGGAAGAAAAGAAAATGGCATCCCCCCCACTCGCTGCCCGCAGCCACCTTAATAGAAAGCAGGGATTCACATTCAATAATTATCGAAAACTTCTCGTAAAATAAATTGAATCAATAAATCTACTTTCATAGTTATGTTCAGAATTTCTGTAATTAATCACAAGTACTTGGATCATAGATGTATACTAAATTTTAAGATGCTTGGATCCATTGTTAAAAAGATAAGGTTCGCTAATCAATAAAACTTTTTTGCATATTTCTGGTTTGCTCATTTTCACCCATCGCATCGTTGATCAGTTCTCATTTGAGCCCTGGTAGAAGTGTGACCCTCGAGGAGAGACGCTCAATTTTCTGCCACGAACAGTCAAGGATAAAATTATGAATCATTCGTAACTGGCCTGTATTTGAGAAATTATTGATTATACGCTTTAGCATACCACACAAAACAATTTTCTGATTCTTCTAGAAAGATGGCAGGCACACTCGAGTGATTTCACGTCTGCAGGAATTAGTTTACTTGGGCTCATTATTAAAGGTTAAAAAAACAGACCGATAAGTGATTTTTCATCGAGACTAACTGTCTGGGAAAGAAAAGAAACATAAGAGAAAAAATTAATTACACAGTCGTTTAATATCTCACACTTACAGAGGTAACTGAATTACAGTTGCAATCAACAAAAATGATTCTTATGCTCAAGGACTAATTTTTCCACAAAAAGCAGTAAAGTATCTTCGCTGCTCTAATTCTTAGATTTAGTGAAATTTAATGCTATGAAACATTTGATGCTATAGTAGTAGAGTATACGTGACAATTTTTTTCAAAATCCGTTCAGCCAATTTTTCAGTATTTTGATGAAATTTTATGACACTCTTAAATTGTTAACATAAAATCAACATGAAGTATTACATGGGATGTTTAGAATGTTGCAGTTTTGCGCAATCGTGTGTAAACTTGAGCCAACTGGTACACATGGATGACAAACTCCACCGATTTGTTTTAAATTTAGCCTTCTTAATCGAAAAGGGGTGTTGAAAAATTATAATTTATCGTTGAAGTGTTTTTTCAATAATATTGCTGAGAATAACGAGAAGAAGTTCTCTTAATAACGCGATACATTAACTCACAAGAGCCAGAATAACGTTGGAAAATACCTTCCAAGTCTTTGCTACAACGCAATACTTTCTCTAACTGTAGAAAATAAAAAGGGCGCAAATATATCCTACACCACTCTAGAATATTCGTCCAAACAGTGCGAGAAAGGACGTAAAGGCGAAATTCCCGAAACAAAATCAATATCCGGTCGAAGATAGAAGAAAATATGACACAAGCGGGTCAAGCGGACTATCTATGCCTTTACTCGACCTTTCTTTCACAGCGTCTGGTCAAGAGGGTCTAGCTTGTTCCGTGGAGAAGAAACATGTATATATTCTCTTACGTACTTTTTCTCCTTTCTTTGCCCTCCTTCTTGTTTCCCTTCATTAGATTTCGAACGGACGGGACGTATTCCTGGATACCCGCCAAGATCAAATATTCCCTTTCATATGTTAAACGAGCTGAAAAAAAGGAGGAAAAATATGCCTCGTATAGAACTCCGGTTTGCCTAAGTCTCTTTTTCTAGCATATATTTGCTTGTAATGTAACGATGCTATGGGAAACTATTTTGGTGTCAACCATAATCGTGTTCATTAACAATATTATTTAGAAAATAGCTAGGGTAATTTTTAATTTGCCAATTTTTTTTTTTTTTTTTTTTTTTTTTTTTTTTTTTTTTTTTCTCGCAGGAATCAATGTTCCAGCTACCGGGGTAAAAAAAAAAAAAAAAAAAACCCTCAAAAGACTTTTTTGGCCGTTTTTGTTCCACAAATCGGATGAATGCATGCGTAAATAAAGTGTGGTTTTTCTTTCACTTTGATATCGACAAGAATCTTTGTTTGCTGTTATTTTCCAATAGATTTAAAATGTTGAGCTGTGAGATCAACTGAAAAAAATTACATATTATATTTTCCAAGAAAATGGAGCAGCATACCTACTGAAATACCATAATAGTGAATAATATTTCGAAAAAAAAATAATAAACCCAGAGATGCTGATGCATGAACTCCTTCAATTAATAAATGCATGCAACCTAACACTATAATGGACTTTTAAACATCGGCATCAAATAATGGGTCTGTTGCAAACTTTTGCTACAACGGTTAAGAGTGATTAATCTAATGTAAAATCACGTAAAAAGTCCATTGGTGGCATCAGAACGTCATAAAATGCAAGAATAAACTCACAAGAGGCGTTTGATGAAATCCAATATGGCGGAAAAATATCGAGCAATCTGTATGCATGCACCGTGAAGATCCAAGCTTTGACAACATCACTGGAGGTAGAGGTTCTGTGTTTGTTTACGTTGTGATCGATATTGTGAGGTTGGCTATCCTTGGATTTTCGTGGTGCATGAATACAAATTGCTCGATATTTATCCGCCATTTTGGATTTCATTAAAGCCTCTTGTTACTTTATTATTGTGTTTTATGACTTTCTGATGCCACCAATGGACTTTTCAGACGATTTTACATTGGATTAAATACTCTTAATCGGTGGAGCAAAAGTTTGCAACAGACCCATTGAATTACTTTGACTGACCGCATAAAGTGAGCCACAAGCATGACGGGATACGATAACGGGACGGGAAAACGTCTTTAATCTTTTAGTATCACGGAAAAAAAAAATTATGAACAACTTGCCTCTTCAATTATTCAACTTTCGTATAAAACACTACAGTGTTCCTTTGTTTTTTTCTCTGAATAGAATATAATTAATTTCGCGCATGGCTAGATACTCGAATGAGCATCGAATCGTCTGTGATAAAATTAACTCTCTGCAACTGGATGAAAAAAAATAAAAAATAAAAATAAAAAAAAAATAAAAATATTTTCTGGCTTTCCTTTTATGTTTTCAATTCCCTCTAGTACCAGTTTTATCGGATAAGGGGTGAAATTAATTAATGTAACAAACTCAGCGTGCAATAATCAACCATTGGTGAATTTCCAGCTAAACGCACATATCAGGCAGAGCGCACGGTGAGAAATGCCTGGAAGAATTTTGAAGAAGGAATGGTATAGTATTTTTTTTTTTTTTTTTTTTTATGCGAATCCTATTACATGAGCTCACTTCGTCTGAATATTCGATTTCTATTTTTCCTTTGAATAAATTTAAATTCTTGCGGAATGTCCGGTTTTAAAAATGGTACATTGGTTTACTTTTAAGGCACGTCCAACGATTAAATAAGCTTAAAAGCCAAATCAAATTTTATTCTTCACTTTACTTGCCTACTTTTTTTGTAGCTTCATCATTACTATTAACCTCTACTTGGATTGCTTTTGCACGTCAGCTTTTCGAACAAAATATTTACAAGTATAAGTAATGTGGATACAATTATTCTAAAAAAAAGACCTTTTGGAGATAAATTGAACAAGCGTTTCAAGGCAAAATTTTCCCCAGTTCTTTACAATGAAGCAAAAATTGCATATTTAACACTTCTAATAATAAAACTTGTGATTAACAAAAGTATGCTAAATCAACAACATTAAATTAATGTGCGGGCAGAATTTGTTGTTGACTCAACAAATTGGTATGTGAAATTCTCGACCCAATTTATTTTAACTACTTTTCTTTAATTCAACAATAAACCGTATTGTTACTTTCACAGTACTTTTTTCTTGGCTCAGCATTCCATTTTCCTAAATTAAAATTAACAGTACAGTTTATGAGTTAAGATTTTTAACCTTATAGGACTGTTAATGTTTCATATTTTTTTCAGCGAAATGTTGGCGCATCCATTCTATTGTGCGTCGGAGAGAATGCAGCGCTTTCACTGTTCCGCGAATCATAAACATACAAGAGATACGGCGCAGTGACGCGTCGCGACTGTGACGTTTAAAAAAAACTGTCACGCGGATATGATTATCTATTGACCTTCATCGTTCTTTTTATCATAGGTAGTTCCGGGTAAAAATGAAAAATTTCAACCACGCGATCGGGTTTATGTTATAAAAGCAGAAAAGATAGAGTCAAAAGAGCAAGATAAGGTACCATCTTCCTTTTGTTTTGTTTCTGTTGGACTCCTAACCAAAACTACAGAGGAGAGACTATACTGTTCAATGAGGTTGGAAAAAGAAAACAAACAAGTGATGAATAAATAAAAATACTACCGATTAAAAAAAAAAAAATTCAAAGTAAAGTTGTTGGGTCGTCTAGAGTTCGATTTGAATACCACATTTTGCGTCTTGAAGAAAATATCATTACAATGTATTCATTAATGTTTAATTGGAGAGCAAGATCCAGGAAGGTCTTTTCTCAAGCAGATTATTATTTGAACTTTTTAATAAACTGTGACTATGTAAATGAGTGAGTTGTGTGAGTATACTCTTAAGTATTTATTAAAGAGTAAAATTAATTTTCGATTCACATTCCGTTTTCCGGTGAAATATTATTTACATTGAAACACATTTCATGGAACACTTACAAAACACAGCCGTCTCTCCGAAACGAGAAACTAATATGATTGAATACAATTCATTTTTGAGTATTTGCTCTTGCTTTAAGTCATGTTATTATGATGTGAACTTCAATCAGAACTTTTCTTGACCAAATGAAGGGGAAATTTGAAAAATCGACGTATATCTGCTTTTCAAGTCTCTCCGGAACCACATTTTTTACAAAAACGTGCTGATACGAATGTAAATGATTCAACCTTCACCGCGTCGCGTCTTGTTCCCTTCCTCTAATGGAACAATGCTTAGGTTTATTGAAAACAACACTTTAGAGCGTTGGAAATTCAGAATATAACAGAATAAAACTGGTAGACATGAATCTCGTTTTATTCTTGCAGACGTCATTCGTTCAGTCACATTTGGTTATTCCATTCACATTTAAATCTGTTGACGCAAGGCATGTAACGGAGAGTAAGAAGATGGAGGAAACCTACAGCGGTGCCAAGTAAAATGGATCGGGTGACAGGCAAGCTTTTGGACAATCTCAAAATACAATAAGCTCCAAAGATATGGCTATTTTTCAAACGATGTGTGTCTCAAATAATGGTGTTAACGACGAAACTCAATTATTGGCCCTTAGGGAGTTTCTTTCCCAATAATCTCATCTCCAAATCGGAGAGAAACAAATTATACATATTTCTGGTTATTACTGCTTGTGACATAGGAAAATAGATAGAATTTGGGGCAATATGATAAACTTTTTATTATTATTTTTCTCCGTAATTTTGCACGGTTTTAGTTTATTTTTTTCCTATTCCTTCCTCTTGTTCGTGTCTGTGTAGAGGTGGGGTCGCATTTTGCCCCTCCATTCTTAAATACCAATTCCTTTTCAAATATGTTGTGCTTTTTCTATCGAAAAAAACTAGTGAACTTCTCGAAGAACGTTTAGTCATTCCTTTCCATGCATAAAGTGTGAATTTATTTAGTAAATCATTCTAGATATTTCATTTTTATTTAATTTTCACGGTGAAAAATTTCACGAAAAGACAGGCCCACCTAGTTACTATAGTTGTCTGTTCATCATATGACCTACTTTAGTTACTTTTCAAAGGTTTGATATACGCGAGCACTTTTGAAAGCAAATAAAATTATTTGTATGGAAGCATGTTGTTTGAAACTTATGTCGAAGATCCAAGAAAAAAATTCAAACTCTTTAGAAATGACGCATTTTCTATTCAACAAAGCTGCTCTTAGGTCTGAAGGATTCAACCAAAAATTGAGAAGGTTGATCTAAAATCAGAGTCTTGATCAGATTTCGTCATTTCCGACCAAAACCAAGCCGTGTCTCGCAAAGATGTGTACATCCTGAACTCTTTTCAAAATCACCGATCCTAAAGTTACTTCACAGGTTGCCTTGATTTGATGAGTACAATTTTTAACCTACATGCATATGATATAGCACCAGTAGCCATTATTTGCTGAACAAAACTCAATCCCGCGTATTTCAGACATTATGCAGCAAAAACAGCGAGAGCAATGTGGTTGGTATTGGTATGGTTTGATTAAATAATTTCTAGTAGATGTGTACCATTTATTACCAATGCGGAATGCAGTTATTAGTAATCGGGTTCCATCAACCATTTTCACAATATGTGCTGTATTCAGCACACTGAAATCGAAAAACACAACGACAACAGGGCACACCTGACAAGCTGTTTTGTCAAAGCTAAAGGGTGCTGATTTAGTGTTATAGGAAAGGGATTTTTTTTTTAATAAAAGCGCAAGTCGTTGGGCTCACCGAAGTTGTATTTTATGGAACTTGCAAACTCCTATGATTGAACAACAAACATCCCTGACAGTCGTTAAAGGCAGCATCATGTCTCATACATCAAGATTATCTAATATGTATATATACGTGCGATGCGCCGAGCCGCGTCGCGGTAAATATGTTAAGCTTTGTTGATTTTCAATCTGAAAATTTAAACTTATATGCAATCTTTAATCATCTCTCCGTCTCTCACCATCCCCACGCCATTACTCCCGTGCTTACCGCATCTTGCCGCGGAGGAAAAACCTTTATCTGCACTTTTCACCTCCTTCCTTAAGCTTACGCTCCAGATCTAGCCGTCCTCACCCACCCGCCTTTCCCTGCCTGCCCCCTTACCACGTTGCTCCATACCCATCCGTCTATTCGTCGAAGCGAGTAAATGTCTCGGACGGGTCTTAAAATACCGCTTATGAGTTCGTGATGGAACGGGGCATAGTTGCCTGATGTATCATGCATTATCATTTTTTTTTTTAAACGTGAGAGAATCAGCTCGAGGTCATTCCCATGTATATTAAAAAAGGGGGAAGGCAAAGACTCCTTAAGCTTGAAGGAAATGGTACATCATAGAAAGGTCCTATCTGGTATTTAATAATGTAAAATCTTCGTTCAAGGTGGTTGCCTTAGATGATTAACGTCAGTGAACTATCACTACTCTATAGACTATAAAATGAATGCGGGAAAAGAAACGAATTCCATAGTCTTCGTTTCAATGCCATGCACTTGATATTTGTGTAGATTGCAGTTGATTTTTTAAGACAACGGCAACAAGTTTTGAGAGTTGTCTTTGAAGAAAAGTTTGCTTTGAAATTCACTATACTATTCAATGAAAGAACTGATATAGCTTAGGATAGACTTTCAATCGTTGTAAAGAAAACTACACTAAATAGTGTGATGACTATTTTGTAATGTGAAACATTCATGATGGATGAGTCCGCCCTAACTTACAGATATATTTAATTGGCCTGAAATAGGATGAACTACCCAAGGCCATTGTAAGTCATACTAAAACGAACCGGAAATTTAGACTTTTTTCAAGTAATTTTTTTAAAAAACTGGGTTTCCATTCGTTATACCCTGTATAACTTTGCCAACTAGATAGAATTCAGAGGAAAGCCAAGAGAGAGAGTGTTCTTCCTTTCGCTAAAATGGCAACAGAGCGCAATGCATAATGCAGGTTAGTGCATCGTAATGTTGGAAGTGCAAAAAGCATCACGATCTATGGAATAGCCGATTCCATCCCTACCTTATCCTGAGTTAGCGTGTGCATTATTTTGAAACATATTAAGGGTGATCAAGACCTTTCAGCCACTACAAATTCCGTGAAGACGGCTTGAAGTAGGACAAATATCGAATTTTAATTGAATAAATTGAACCCAAAAAATTCAACGAAAATATATTTAGTTGCATTACACCATCCCTTAGATTTTTGAGGCGTGGCTGAGAAAAAAAATAAATAAAAAAATAAAAATCGTGCTTCAAAAATCTCTCTTAGACCTATATCACGCCAAAACTTCAAGGCAGCACATTTATTTTACGTTTAAAGTAAGCTGGCTACACTGGAAGCACCAATTTCCGGTAAATTGGAGACGCTGCGTTAAGAATACGGGTCCCTTTTGTCACTTTTTGGTGGATTGGTGGGTTGGAACCTAGAGAGAGTCTGTTGATGGACCAAAAAGAGATAAGAAATCTCAGTTTGATATTCAGAGTATGTGGTAAAAATGTTGCCTTGGAGTTTCGTCACACCCGTTACTGGGGTACAATGGATTTATTCTAATCGTTACAAATAAAACGCCATCGAAAAATTTGAACGTACTTCTTTATTTATAATTGATCTTTGAGCGTAAATTTAATTTCTCTTCTCTTAATTATTAATGGAACCAAATTCTAGCCACATAGAATGAATTGTACCTCTATGATTGAGTGAAATGTATCGGTTACTTTAATTCGGCTTAAAATAATTTTAAAGCTTAGTATCGATTTAATAGGTTAACTTCAAAGTTAGTTTTGTCGACAGAAGTTTGTGAGATTTTTTAATGCGGAGAAGAGTAAGCCTCATTTTTTCTCCTATCCTTATTTATGTTGCTTATTGCTTTATTTTCGTTGACTTTTCATTACTTTGACTGTTGGATTATTGTATATTCGATTTGATTTTTGACACCAATTTCCATTTATTGCCTCATGTCTATGGAGAACATGAACCTCAGTTTTGATCGCTCTAGGATCCTTATTAACTCTTGCCATTAAATCCTCTCCTAAAATTGCACTTGTGCAACAATTGATCGATAGTAAGATTCATTAGTAGTATTATTGCGTGTAGATTCTTCATCATTACGAACGCAAAGCTGCCCTGCCATACCCTCGTTACCACTTCCGCTCCTATTCGGTTCTAGTTTTGTTTCATTTCATTCTACTCCATTCCTCAATTCCAAGTAGGTATTTCACAAATTGACGACCGACAAAGGGGTTTTAAATGCACATTAATACATATACAGTAGGTAGCTTAATTAGTCTAAACTGGGACTTCGGAAAACTCGCGATGAAATATTTGCGCTCCCTTCCCTGTGAATAGGAGCAAGAATCTCAGGGATTGAAGAGGAGAATGTGGATCTATTTATAGCCTCCATTTAAGTTATTTTTCATTCACATTCATGAGACACCAAAATGCGATTACACGAATACCATACTAAAATACCGTGCTCTCGCCCATGAGCCTTCAACGTTCTAAAATATTTTTTATTTGAGTTCACAAGAGTGCTTTTTAACGTCAGTTTTCTTGTGACGTTAACAGAGACAATCTTCCAAACCCTCAATAGGTATAAACTGAGTTATTGCTGAGTCGTCTGTCCAGTGGTATACATATTTTTCTTTTCAACTTTATCCTCATTTTTAATTAGAAAGAAATTTAAGTCGCACTTAAAGTCTCATACGTTAGACTTGTCCAACAAGGAAAACTGAATTAGTAAAATCATGGAGTTATTATTAATAAAACTTATTAGACTCGGACTAATGCTTTTATATCGTTTATTTTTTTTGGTTTCTGAAGCATGTTTCGATGTTTTCATAAATGTCAAGAGCTTGATTTAAGGTCTAATTAAATTAAATGCCTTCGGCTACCAATTGCCTTTCACACGGGCATTCTTGAGGGAGAAAAACTGAATTAGTTTGCCGTTGATACGTGTAGCCCACGCAGTTCACGAAAATGTCGATTAATTTTCTGTCTTTTCTATATTCATATTCGTGTTTCCTAGTTTTTTCATTTCTTTGCTGTTCATTTGTGTAACTGCTACCTGTTCAGGATATTGTTGAATGATAAGGTATGAATAATTTAATCACAAACAGAAACTCTATAACGATAATAAAATAACCTAAGAGGGAGTGCAAAATTGAATTAAAGACCAAAACCTGAGAAAGAAATCAAAGCAGACTGAACGGGTTTCGAAATAGAATAGAATGGGTTATTTCCGTAATTGACAAATTCTTTTCGATTTGGCTCAGCAGGCAGAAACAGGCAGAAGCGCATTGTGAGTTTAAAAGTGAAAGAGGAGAGAGATGCAATGGGCAGTCTTGTTGGTTGTCTCTTATGTAAAGTGCAAACTTCACAGGGTGTAAAATGTGACCATCACTTGGTTCTCAAAGTTGCAGCTATTAATATGAAAGTATTTGTGGCGGGATTCGCGGATACAAGAAACTGAACGATAAACTGCAGCTTCAATTAAATCCAAACTATTTTCTTCAGACAATAGTATAGTTGTAATCCATCAAGAGGATTTCTGATTATATTCCAGTCTAATAAAATATGCCTTCAAAAAGTCATTTTGGTAGTATTGGTAAAGATAAACATACACTTAGAAATATGCGGAGAGTGTTTGCTCAGTGTTCCCCGGGCCTCATCTTATTTCACTCTCATATTAAAACGTTCCAATACGGCGTAAAGAATATTCAACGAATTTTCGAAACATTTCCGATAAGGAAAAATTGACACTAGTTTTTATTCAACAGTCAGGCACACTTTCATTCACACACGCATTCTGGAGCTTCTTGCTCACTCATCTTTTGCAACAGGTTCACAGTCCTTGGTGATAAAAAATGCTCACCATCACGAAAAATAAATTTTGTTCTAATACATCCTACATTCATGTACGTGAATGCAGGAGTTCAATCAACCCCTAATCAATCCCTACTAATACAAGTATTTCTCCTCTGCAGTTAGTTTATATTTAAAAATACAAGATAAGCTCTTTTATTATTAATGATAGAGCCTCACTCCTTAATATAAACTACCCGAGAACGAATCAAACATTTCAGGGATTGAATACATAAACGAACTGAGCAGACGTTATGCTGAATGGCAGGAATAATTACGGCAAATTTCTTTTATTTTAAAACTGGCAAGTCTGAAGAAGGTACTCTTTAGCATAGCGAAAAAATATATTTTCTTAGATCAAAACTATTTTCAGATTTTGCACGTGACATCGACTTTGCCATCCAATCCACCATCAAGTACAAATGCAAAAGGGTTTCCCAGTGCATGTTTCCAGTGGAGTATACTTCCAGACCAATGCCAGCCACTGAAAAATCAGAGCTAGGGACGTGTGAATACAAACATCAGACGAAAGTGAAGAACAAAGAAAACGAAGGAAACCTTTTTCCTTCTATCATGTACGGGTGAAAGGGAAAAAGCGGGGGACGAGAAATGTGACCATCATTGGGCGTAACTTTTGTACCATCACAATGCGATTTGCGTGACATTATTGAAAGTTGCAACCGATCCAAATTTTATCCACCCATGGATAAGGGAAGGGAAGGAAAGAAGAGACGTGGCGAGTTTGGAGATATTTAGGTATACGTACATTTTTATATTAGCATACTCAATTCGAACGAATGGAACGAGCCGGGTAGAAGTGCGGGGCTGAGAACCAGGATCTGAATCCCGGATTGAAAAGTGAGAATCGAGGAAAAGATACGGAAAAGAAGGCTACTTAGCTGTCAATAACGTGTAAAATTACAGTTCGCATTGCTGGCACTGTTTCAATGCGAAACGGCAAACCGAACGGAGAGTCGGTACCCTTAACTCCCAGCACTCGCCGAGAGTGAGCGGCGGTGGGCGTGAAGCGTCCCTTCGACTATTGGGAAATTGTCAACTGAAACTTTTCTCTTAGCATTCATGGAGGCGCGAGCAAGTTGTGGGCAAGTGAGGGGAAGGGTTTTTTAATGGCATTTACGGGGAAACTAATGAAAGTAAATTTTCACTATGGCGGGGAATGGTAGGTACGAGGAGAAGGGAGTTTCCAAAGCGGGCTGACTCAGCGAGGTGCACTCAATATTCAAATCGTTTCGCCACAAATCTATCTCCTTGTCCCCCTCTGTTAGAAGTAACTACAAACGCTGTGTTCCCGATCCGGCCGAAGGAGGACCATACTTAACAGCTCCGGCGAGATCGACGCTGGCGCGTCTGGTGACGGATTCTGATGAAACTTCGTTAGGAAATTCGACGAGTGTACCGCGCGACATGCATGCTGAAAACAAGTCACCTCGCCCTTCTTTTTGTTTCGCTTCCCCTTCATTTTGCGAGATAGCGTGTAGAGTTACGACTCTCCCATCCTCTCCTCCACTGCTTTCTCACCCTCCTCTTTTACCCAGGAATCTGCTGAATTCGCGAAATCGCAGAGTGGAAACACCTATTCCAGTGACAACGTGCATTGATAATCAATAAAAGTTAAGATAGAGAATTGATCAAGATAAATCGAGATTTTCGTATCGCTGCTGACCCTCGTCAACCTGATCTGCTTAACAACCCTTTTCTTCCCCTAAACCTTCTCAGTGTCTCTTTGACAATTGAGACTTACTGTCGCAAAACTCGCCTTATCCACTTTTGGTGATTCTGATAAAAACGAAAAAAAAAAAAAAAACAAAAAAAACAAAAACAAATCTAGCATTCAAAACTCAATACTCAAGACCCTAGTCTCAATACACTATTTATGAAGGACTAAGCTAGTTTCGATGACCAATTTTTTTTTCTTTTTTTCCAATGTAAAATCCATTTCTGGCGCTAACTCAATTTTCATCAAAAGTCTATAATGCGAGCTTAGCGAAAATACGCCTCAATTGCAAGCTCTTAAGCAAATGTGGCAGAGAATACCAAATTTACACCGGAACTTATACATTGGGAGAATTTGTATGGACCTCTAATTCTTCATTTATTCAGTTATGTATGGACCACGGTGTCCAATTATACAAGAACCTGATTAGAATAAAATGCGATACATACGTACTTATCAGTGGCGTCGCGTGCTATCTGGCAACAATGTGCCTCCTCCATTTAAAAGCATTCAATATATCGAATTTACCGTGTGTTACATTTTAATAAAAATCATAACTCTTATTCAGAAAGTCGCTATTTAAAAAACTAGGGGTCTAAACTACTCTACATAACAAGTTCTTTCCAGGGAAAAACACCTCTGCCCAAAAAAATTAACTTACAGTTGTTTTTTTTCCGCCAAAATTTTTTAAAAAATCTCAAACATTTTGGATCAGCAATTTCCCTGTAATACGGACCAAATATCCTAATTTGGGTTAGAAGCTTATCTAAGAAGCTCAGCAATTACTGTGGAGCGCTAAAATGTCAGAAAACTTCATTTAGCCCGACATTTTTTTCAATTTACCGTCAGTGAGATGCGTGAACTCGGAGTTTCAAGTGATTCACATTATCTCACATTCATCTACTTGCTCCTTCACTGCCCGGTCGCGTTGCTTATCTTGATTCGCGAAAATGCACCTTACGGAATGCAACTCCGATTTCACGCATCTCACTGGCGGTAAATTGAAGTAAATGTCGGGCTAAATGGAGTTTTCTGAAATTGTAGCGCTTCACAGTAATTACTGAGATTCTCAGAGAAGCCTCTAACCCAAATTTGGATATTTGGTCCGTATTACAGGGAAATTGCTGATCCAAAATGTTTGAAATTTTTTAAAAAATTTTGGCGGAAAAAACAACAACTGTAAGTTAATTTTTTTGGGCAAAGGTGTTTTTCCCTGGAAAGAGCTTGTTATGTAGAGTAGTTTAGACGCCTAGTTTTTTAAATAGCGACTTTCTGAATAAGAGTTATGATTTTTTTTAAAATGGGTCTCCGTAGATTTTTGAAGTTTAATATCTCGAATACTAAAAGAGATATTGACATGCGATTTGCGCCAAAATTCTCAGTTTTTTAACCTCTTTCGAATGAGGTATCACAAGATAGGGGTTCCAATTTGAAAAAAAAAAATAGGGGCGCCCCCACCCCCCGGAAGGGGCGCCCAAAATGTTGACCCCCAAAAAGTAGTTTTTATTTATCTAGGAACATTCCCAAAGTTTGGTTTTTTTATCTGGGTAAATAAAGAAATGGCGCAGCCGTTCCGGGACTTACCGGACACCCTGTATACGGACGAATATTTCTTGAGCACGGGCGAACAGACCGAGGCAGTGCAAAAAAATCTCCGCAAAGCCCACACCGCATGAGCATACGAGCGAATGCTCATGCGCCGTACGTTGCGCCGAAATGCTCAGGTGCGGACCCGGCTTCAGAGTTGGAAAAAATAATGTCGTATATTTAATAGTTTCAAAGATAGGTTTTTTTCGAGGTTCAAATTTGATCAAATTCCTCTTACCATTCGGCCAATCTGTCTACATGAATTTCAGAAGTTTCGGGGTGTAAATCTCCGGATAAGCTTTCTCGAGCATGCATCATGGTGACGGTTCATGAAAACTGGCGTGACGCGTTACTTGCTCTTCTAATTTTACGAGATATCAACTCGAATTGACTAATAAGTAAATATGTGACTCATCTCGTGAAATGCAAGGATGCATGTGGCGGAAAACCACGGCTATCTTAAGTTGCAATTACTTGTCTCAAATGCACGAGAGAACCACTTGAAGAAAATATTTGAGGGAATAGTTTTCCGCTATCAGATGCAAATTCAGTCGGCGCGCAGCACCGGCGAGCAATAGCAAGTGTATGTTTGTGGGTGTGTGTGTGTGTGTGTGTGTGTGTAAGAGAGAGAGAGAGAGAGAGAGAGAGAGAGAGAGAGGGAGGCTGAAGGGAGAGGGAGCCATGACGGATGTCTTTGCCTGCCAGTGACGAGGCGGTTACTTCCAGACAGTGAGTGCCTCATAATCTTGTTACAGCTCTCCTGTGACCGACTGATGTGTTTACTGGTCCCGCCAGCACCGTTTCTCTCTTTCTGCAATAAGTAAGACTGCGGGTACCAAGGCATACACCATTTCATTGCATGCATAGCCCCCACCCCCTCCCCACCACAACGCGACACTTTCACCTCATCCCTGACGAATTATCCAGTGGTAGTATTTCAACCCTGTTCGACTTGGTCGTCTCTGAATCAACTCAGTCTCCCGCAACGCCCCATTATGCCTTAAAAACTACTTTTAGCTCTTGTTTTCTCAGATTTTTTAATTTCGATTTTTGAAATAGGAGCAGTGATATTTTGAAAATGGGTCCAAATCTAATTTCGCCCTTCGATATAGCGAAAGCGAAAAGCATCAGTATCATCAACTTCTTTTGAATGATGTATCGAAAAAATGGGGTTGCTATTTTAAATTTTCGAGATAGCTTCCCTAGAGGAGGAAAAGGAGGGGGGAGGAGGTCTTGATCCCCACAAGATGAAAATTCGTCCAAAATTATAAAGAATGGTCCAAACCACAACTTTTTATCTCAATTAAAAAAACCTGCAGCATTTACACACTTTTCAAAGCACAACTCTTATTCTTAGAGGGAGTTTTGATGAGCCATTGTTTTCTTGCTTACTTTCTTGCTCCCTACATAAAATTAAAAATGACCATACATGCATGTAGCGTAGTTGAAAAAAGGGGTCCTATATGATTTTTACAGCGCCGGCCGAAGCTGTCAAAAAACATCGGAACACATGTCTAATATTATTGAGGGAGACACATTTGCTTGGGTTCAATCATTTTCATGATCCCCCTCGAGAAGAGGAGTGTTTGGTGGCTGGAACGCTGATTGAAACGAAACCGACGAATATGTTTTAATAGAATACAGCGAATATACAAACACAACTGGAAAACAATTATTCTGACATGTTCCAGAGCAAAAAACATGACACTAATAGATAGGGTCGCAACATGCTGTAGGGTGACACTCATCTCCATTCCTTTGCCGTTGAACACCAAAATTGGCTTCATTGATTAGCGTATGACCATGCAAAGAGCACTCGAGTAGCGCTAGAATCGCACTAATGACGCTTTCATAGATATGAAAAGTACACACCACCGGGTGTTTTTTTTGTTTTTTGTTTTTTTTGTTTTTTGTTTTTTGTTTTTTTTACCGACTTGTAAACATTTTGTCGCGCTTCATTTTGCTTTCATCAAACAAGCTATAACTAGAGGGAGACTACCAGAGCTGCCGTTCTGCGTATAACTAATGACATTTTTCAATTCACCGATGATTCCATCGGTTGAGAAAAGATTACAAAGTTCAGTTCAGTGTATGAGTGTACTGCACAAATATACTCTGATCAGTATAGATTTTTCTCAATCGGTGGAAACGCCGTTAATACATAGGCTGTTCAAAAAATAATGCACATTCGGGTGTTTTGGGAGAACGAAAGCAGCTATCAAAAAGCGGTTTGCGTGAACTTAAAGTCCTTGTAATTTCCAATATAACAAGACCACGTAGAGCTCTGTAGCTTAAAAATTGACTGATATACAGGGTCTTGAAAATGGCATGTTGAAACTACCCCTCCAGGATTTTCAGCTATTTTTTCCAAGAAAAAAACAAAGACAAAACTAAATTAAATTGAAAAAATTGAGTGTTTTAATTGAAAAAATTACAAGATCTTACTGACTGTGTGGCCGGTCAGCAGGCACAGCTTACAGGATGAAATATGCACAGTACTCAGTACTTGCGACTTTCCTGTTTGACTTTTCTGTTCTGTTTGACGCGTGTGCGCAGTGCGAACTTCCAAATTTTTTTCACGACGAATGCCGCGGAGAAAGAAGAGTAACGTCACGTTATTCATTATTTTTTTTGCGTGGTTTATCAGTGAGAGACGCTTTTAAAGAAATGAAAGAAGTGTATAAAGACAACTGTTTAGACGGATATTAAGACAACGACCATAAGTCGTTGGTTTAAATCCTTTTCTGAGGGTCAGGAATCAGTGAAACTTCTTCAGAAATCCGGTTTGAAAAAACGATTCTTCAGAAGTGGACAGAAAGGCTGAGGCTTTGCGTGAAACATGATGGACAGTACTTCGAAAAAATTAAGAAAGAGGCGAGTCATCCGATGAAGACAACTAACTTCAGTCAATTTTAGTAAGATCTTGTAATTTTTGTCAATAAAAACATAAATTTTTTCAATTTTAATTTTGTTTTGTTTTTTGTTTTTTCTTGGAAAAAATAGCTGAAAATTCTGGAGGGGTAGTTTCAACATGCCATTTTCACGACCCTATATATCAGTCAATTTTTAAGCTACAAAGCTCTACTTGGTCTTGTTTCATTGGAAATTACAAGGACTTTAAGCTCACGCAAACCGCTTTTTGATAGCTGCTTTCGTTCTCCCAAAAAACCCGAATGTGCATTATTTTTTGAACAGCCTATGTATATTAAAATGTCCGCAAGTTTTTTCTAAGTCATCGACGACTCCACCGGTTGAGAAACGATTACAGATGCTAGTATTTCCGTGCAATAAAGTCATACACTGAACTAATTTGTGTAATCTTTTCTCAGCCGGTGGAATCATCGGTGAATTGAAAAATGATAGTAACTATACGCAATAAACTGCAGCTCTGAGGACTACGCACTTCTCACCAGAAGTAAAACATGCATAAAAAAAACTTCGGGTGGTTTGATTGCTTATTTAATTTTAATAAAATCGAATAATATAATGTAGCTTCAACTGAAAGTGGTTTTTTTGTTTCACCAAGAAACAATTAGAAATTAGAATTTGAATTCAAGAAGAATAATGGAGAATGAAACATTATTTAATATGATGAATACGTTCTAAATATCATTTATAGTTGGAAAAAAGATAAAACTCCTCTAGATTAGGAAAGGAACAACCATATTGATTAAAGTTGTATCTAACATATGATGACACCGTTGCCACTTCGTTGCAACATTCTTTAATACAGTGGCGTTGCGTGCAATTTGGCAACGTTGTATTTTGTACATTTAAACCCATGTAAAAGGTCAAATGTGAATGTGTTAAGGGAACGCTCGATACTTCTATCCTTTTCATAGGTTTAAATGGCCAAACGATAACGTTGCCAAATTGCGCGATACCCCGCTGGTTTATTAACAGTGTTCGAGAGCTGCTATCTAAATGCAGAGGTACAAAACAACCATCTAGGTGAGACTTTTGTGCTTGCTTCTCTTTCAAATCGTTTCGTAAATTAGTGAGCGCATTGGGGGAGTCCCATCTAAATGCATTTTCCGCCTTCATTCTGGGAGAAGAGATTTGTCCGTCATAAAGTAACAAACAGTTTAGGAGAGATTCTCCCGTTGTCACACCCAGTACACCCCAACCGTCTTGAAATTTCATCTTAAATCATTAACTGAGCTTGTTGGCAAGTTTAAGAAGTTTTTAATACTATATCAACGTTATCTTCAAGTGCTTTTGAACTACAGCGGATCATTTTTACCTCCATAGCAAAAGTTTTTAACAAAACCGCATTCAAAGACTTCAACAAAATTGAAAATTGCTTTAGCTCACCTCGCAAGGCTTGCATATGCTTCAAATAAAATTTAAAGCACTTGGTTTCAAAACCAGCAATTTCCGTCATGACATTCCCTTGATTTTGTAGCTTTTGAAACGCTATAGATATTTATCAACGTACTTCATTTGATAAACGTTTGATGCAGAAAAAGTGCTTCGCGTCACACCTTCCCTGATAAAAATGTCGACTATAACTGATCCAAAAACAACTATAAACATAAAGCTGTTTAGTGTCTATAGTGGTTTTTTGAATAGTGAGTTAGCCATTATAGTCGTCATTTTTAACCAGGGTTTTCTTATCGAGAGAATTTTATATAAAATTGTATGCATCAGCAGGCTTTTTATAAAACAACAAATAAAACGTTACACAGTTGTGAAAACATTGCATAGGATATTTCAGGTTTTGAAACAAACTACATGCTCCCTTCAAACGTTTGACAACTATGTTTACACGCACAGCTTGTCCATATAATATCACAATGCAAATGATTCGATCCTAGTCTGATTCTAAATCCCACTTCGAGAAGTAGCTAGAGTCACGTGATATTCCTAGAGTCGGGCGGTAGTGGATGAAAAATCTGCCACCGCGCCGCCTTGCACAGCAGCCAAGGGAAATGAGGCGGAATTTAATGAAGCATTGAAGATAAACGGGAGGAGATTCTAGTGGAAAAAGAAAAAGATAGGGTCGTGCAAAGAAATGAAGTGGTGGAGAAGAAAGGAAAGCCGTGATAGAGCATAACTTTTACTCGGAAATAAAAAAAAAAAAAAAAAAAAAAACTCGTACACAAAATTTGTTTTGTCATTCAAGTCGCATTTCAATCATCCAGAATGACGTGCTGCTTAAGCTTGCTATATCTCTACACATTGTAAAATGAAACATTCTACAGCTCATAAAATAACTGAGCTCTCTTAAGTGAAACGAACCAATCGCCAGTGTCGAAGCTTGCAAGTATGGACGAACAAAGAAAAAAGAAAATCATTCTAGGACGAAAAAAGCAAAAAAAAAATAATATTTTTCAAAATGGTCGCACTATTTCGGAGTAGTCATTGTTTAGAAAAAAATTCATAAATTTCCTCAAAGATAAAATAGGAGGGTGAATAGACTTTGAACATTCATTAAGATGTACTTAATTACTTGTGGGGGGAGGGAGGGGGTTTGATTTTTGCCCCCCCCCCCTCCTCTATTACAATGGTCCAATACCTTGGAATCACAAAGATTAAATTAGTAATTTGAAGCAACATCACAGCTCCTCCTCTCTGGCAAAAACCCAAAATCAAATGACAAAGGTATACTATTTCAAGGACGAAATTAAAAATAAAGACGCAAATTAAAGTCTCATCAAGTTTTTTCCTGGTCATGTTTACTGCGTTCAGATGCGTCATGGAGTCAAGATCTCCTAAAGCCAAAGAAGAAAGGCTCACAGCACTAGAAAACATCAGATACAGACAGGGTCTCATCTCATGCTTTGACGCGACGAAGTTTTTAAGCGTGCCGTATAAATAAATACGGTGCGCTTATTGTTTTCGTTTTCATATCTAATATATGTATTGGCTCTAAGAAATATAATATATGAGTGAGCTGGTGATCCTCGTTGATGTGATTGTCCATATGATGGAATCTAATGAGAACTTGGTTCCTTTTCCCGATTAGATTTAACCTTAATCCGAGTCAGTAAGGAACCAACTCCCATGCACTTGGTTCCTTTTATAGAATTGGGAACGGACTTAAAATAATCAACAGTGTGAACCAACTGCCTTTTGGTTTCTTTTAGAGATTCGTTTTTCGTGATTATGCTTAAAAAAAAAGAAGATAGGAACCAAGTACCTTTAAAGGCTAAAAATCTTTAAACCCTAAAAACTAAATACTTTTCGTGCAATAGAAATTCCACTTTTCCGTTGTTAACATGCAAAAACATAACATTATAGTTCTATAGTTGAATGAAATCAAAACGTTAGTCATTCTAAGCTTTCCTTTCTAATGAATGGTGTCTAATTATCATTGCTAGCAAAAGTATTAAAACTGTTCAGACTTTAGTGGCACACTTTTCCAACACCTGCGTGTTGGAATTTTCCCTGCTTGTTTTTTTTTTTTTTTACTTTTTCCCTTCGACGAAGAGAAGAGCCCAGGCACTTTAGTCTAGTCCCAGTCTCTTAGGCCATTGAACAGCTTATTGCATACAATTTAAATCGGCGAATTAAAAGGAAAGTTTGAATAATGAAAAGTTTAGGAAGTTCTCGCGGCCCGTTTAGCCGCATCAAGATGGAAATAAGGCGGAGCTCTCAAGGTTCTTTGAAAGAAGCATAGAAAAGGACTCTATTAATTCCATCTCATTTGTCTCGGAGAAACTTTCAAGAAATTTTAGCAAACATCAAGTTTCCAATAATCACTCACCTAAAAATCAACATCTGAAAAGGCCTTCTTTCAGATTTGCAGTAATACCCGTGGTTTTTATATAGCTGACCCGATAGCTCAAAAAGTGTGTTAGGTTATCACTCACAATCACCTTGCAAGAGATAAAAAAAAACTGTCATGCATCCCTTGATCCATTCCCAATTGTTAATTATGAATTATATGGATCATTTGGGTGATAAAGTCCTAACTGTGGTTTACATATTGGGTGTATGCAGTGACGGATCGTTCAATTTGGCAAACATACTTTTATTCATTCAAATTTGAGCAAAAGAATCGATTTCTTGGGGACTCATCGAAAGGCATCGTTCAAAGTCAAAAATAGCATTTACCAACCACCCCCTTCTGAAAGCATTAATGATCCTACATTTTTCAAATTTGGTTTGATGAGGAATTTTCATTTAAGTAGGTAAACCGATTCTGATTCTTAGCTTTACAAAATGTTTAAGCTAAAAAAGCGCCATCCCTCCCCCCCTTCTCTCTCTCTCTCTCTCTCTCTCTCTCTCTCTCTCTCTCTCTCTCTCTCTCTTATTCCCTCCCTTTCTCTTTCCCTACTACTCATACAAACATCCTCCTCTTTACTTTTCATTTTTATTTTCAAACTTTTGCAAACTTAAACGTGAGAATTCAGTAAGGCAAATTAAAACTTCAACTCGCGTAACCTTCAACCCACAATCGACCAATTTGCATGACTTTGTACAACTTTAACTTCGAGGAACGCAGAATATATTCTCTGTCTGTGCTTATTGTGCTTCCTTTTCTTGCTCCATTTTTTAGAATATTTTCTTTTGTTCCTGAGCGCCAGTGTTCGGTGTGTTGGGCGAATAAATTATTGTCTTTATAGAGCCATCAATTTAATTGAAACAATTTCCACCAACAATAAAACTTCCTTTCGTTCTCCTATCATAGGAAATACTAACTCCAAAGGTATTCTTTGTATTTGATTTGAGGATTAAATTCAAGGATTGTTCGAAACGTAATAGGAATTTAGTCACCACGGGGGCCCTTAACAGCATAATTATTGTTTTTATTGTTGATGTTGTAGCAATTGATTTTGTTGTTGCTGTGATTTTTGTTATGGTTGTTGTTGTTGTCGTCGTCGTTGTTGTTGTTGTTGTTGATGTTGCTGACAAAAAACCTTTTATTTATGTTTTTTATTGAGTTTGACTCAAAATGAAAGAGAAAATCGGTTAAAGAAATTTTATTGTAACATTGTTTTTTTGCTGTTCAGATGTTTTTTGCATTTCAGAAACCTGCAAAATATCGAATTTAACAATAGGTGCTCAAGGTGGTGAAAAATCAAAATAAAACTGTTTTCACACGTGTTTTTTTTTTTTTTCACGTTCAAAAGGCGGCTATCATTTTTCCGCACTCTTTCGGGTCGATTTAACAAAAAGGTAAAATAATTGCCCCAATCAAAGGCCTCCACTGCCTCCAGTATTCTAATATCCTTGGTTAAAAAAAAAAAAAAAAAAAAAAAAAAAAAAAAAAAAAAAAAAAATCTTCATCCACTTTTTGGATTCATTAATTAATTTATTTACTTATTTTTCTGTTTTCAATGTATTTGTTGCTTTTATTTTTGTTCACTTCTTAAGTTTGAAGAAAATTGTGCCCTTAATTCCATGTATTCCCAGAATGATTTAAATATTTTAGGTGTTTTTTTTTTCAAAAAATACAAACTGCGAGAAGTTAAAACATGAAAAAATGAAAGAAACAGAAACTTTGCGGTCCAGCTAAATGCGATACGTGCTAAATTTGGTTCAAAAATATCAGAACAAGTGGGTCATTAACGACTCACTGGGCATTCAAGTACACGACTGATGAAGTCTAAACGGTAACAATTACGAGTGACAAGATTAACAAACATCTCAAAGTCAGTCAAGAGTCAACAAGCGAGCGTAATCCAGGCCACCGCGCAATGGTGGGTTATTGTTGACAAAGAAGTGTCTCACAAGGCCTCAGTTTCAGTATAAACAATCGGTTTGGCTGTATAATCTGAATCAACCCTTTGGTTCGGAAGAAATATATATAAAAAAGGAAAAAAAAATAAAAGAAAAAAAAATAAAAGAAAAAAAAATGGAGGTAAAGCGAGCGTAGACACTAGTGGTGGACTGGCGGCGACTTCGCTTTCTCGCTTGGTTGGAGAGAGTTGAGAGAGACATGTAGTTGAATACCAGTGGAGAGAGGGATGTAACAGCACAACTCGACCAACTTAACTCGCGGAAGATCAAAGAGAATGCATGATCCCCGGGTTTCATTAACATGTTATTACGCACGGTTCCCTAGTCGCGTCTGGCGAGTACCTAGTGGATAGGGTAGACGGTGGCAAGAGGGAGAGGAGGTAGAAGGAGCTGAAATAGAGGTGGAAAATGGGGGGTACCGAGAGGAGGTGAAGTAGGGGAGTCTGTAGTTACAGGTTCGAGGTATTCTGTTAGTTCGTAGACCGTGCTACGGTTCATCTTTTCCAGCGCTCATTCGATCAACTCATACGTCGCCAGGTCGAATGGATTTGAAAGGTCGGGTTTTTAAAAACGGACTAATTAAAAAACCGCCCCTGGGGATCCAAAAAGTGTGAACCCCCCCCCCCCCCCTCTCAAAAGGGAAAAAAACCTCACATCGTGGGCGGATCCAGCGATTTTACAGCCATTTATTCTTCCCATATGAACACATGAGAAATAATCGATTTGTGAGGGGGTTTTGTCACTTTTATCGATCGAGTATTTTACATACATTCGAATGGGAAGAATCAGCAGTTGCCAGATTGCTGGATCCACCTTTGCCTCACATATTCTTAGGATAGAAAACTCCTTAATCCAGAAAAAGTTGGATGTAGCACGGGTGCCATGGCAGAGGGGTGTAAATAGGGCAGTCACCCCCTTCCCCTTCCCGGCAATGGAAGCTCGCATGAAATTTGGCAACAATGTTTGCCGTTCATTTGAACACATGCAAAACAATTGATTGTTGGTGAAGCAGCGCTTCATGATGTCGAACCGATCGTTTTACAGAGAATCAAATGTATAGGTAAAACATTATTTTCAAATTGCACGAGCCGCCACAGCTTCACGGCAGCGAGGAAACACCTATTTTCACGCCGAACTTCCCTATGTCAAATGAAATGAAAACAAGCGAACATTTTAGAAAATCGAGGGTTCCCCCTCTTGGAATATGTTCAGCTGGCACACAGCCGATCAAGTCATGGAATTTCTCGGACATAAATCAGTGGCAACGTTGCACAGTGTCCATTTAAACCCATATAAAAGGTCGAATGCGAAGGTATTCACCGAACACCCTAGAGTTCGATATTTTTTATGGGTTTAAATAGACACATTACAATGTTGCCAACTTGCACGCTACGCCACTGACATAAATATACGAATAAAAATAAAGACTATGAACAACCATAAGAAGATAACTTGAATAAGTGTTTGCGAAACCACTCATTTGAGAGCTTTGAAATAAGTCTTATAACATGAATTCAAGAACACACTTAAATGTTTTAAGGCAAAAATGCACAAATTCTGTATGTCCAGAAAAGGGAGAAAGTGCGCTATACGGGCTTCTATCATGATCTACCATGGCCTTGCCTGATCTAAACTAACCTCACAGGTATGTTGGTTGAGAATGGGATAGCGGCCCGTTAACTAAACTAACTGAAGCCCATATACTGCACTATAGCCCGCAGAAAAGACCATGTTTCCAATCCAGAGTTCGGTGTTCTCTGATAGTAGAGGCTCAAATACTCGGATGTATTCTATGAAATGTGTGCCGTGTTACGTTCTCATTTTCTTCAAAACAATTGGAAAATGTAAAATTAGGAATTTAGCTTCTCTGGAGCGGTCAGCAGGCATAGAGGTCGTAGTCCACAGGACTAAATAATTAGTCCAAATAGTATTGAATACACCTTATTTCGTAATTTTTTTCCTACTGGAATTTTTGCATTGTTGTTTTTTTCTGGTTCGACTCCAGAGAAAGATTTTAGGTCAATATGGGTTATTAATTTTCTGTTATTTTCAATTTTCATGCGCTTGTGATATTTTTTCTTAAGATTTTTCTCAAGCAGGTAAAGTTTATGAAGGACAGGCAACCGTGTATGAAGCAGGAGGCTGTAGAACTACCCAACAGAAAGTATGCAGGGCGGCAGAGGCAGATATGTCCCGTCTGCCCCGTGTCCCCCGCTTAAAATTCGTTCAATTTTTAGGTATTACATATATTCTAATTCTTATTTTTCTTAGGGAAGCTAAGATATCGGACATTTTCGTTTTTATAAAGGTTTATTTTTTCCTATTTTAATACATGCCCCGGGGGGTGATAGATCTTTTCATGTTTAAAATCGGCAGAAAACTTTGTCCTCAACATTTACGGTCCCGTCCGTCTGTCCCTGATGTTTGCTATCTACCGAGAGGCTACTTCAACGCTTTATTCACTGTTATTGACATCCGACCAAAACACACGTGCAATTGGTGCGCTTGCAAGTTTTTGAGTGTTTTATACGTTTTAAGTGACTTAGAACCAACAAATTGTTAATTTAGCTCTTTCAAGCGTTCGGTTTGTCCCCGGGTGATTACAGGTAATTAATAAGAAATCAATAAAATTCCGTTTTATTTAGCTAATATTCTATGTCTATGTGTTCATTGCGATTTTTCCCAGCATCGTTATATACTACATAACCGCGCTTTTTTATGGCGCGAAAACTGCAAAAGTGTGTCCCGTCCGTCCCGCATCTCATCTGTCCCATTTGTTCCATTGATCCCCTTTCGTAGGTCGGGAAAGACGGGACATTTTTTATGTTTTCGATTGTCCCACAAGCATCCTATGTGCCCCCTTATCCATTTATGCCTATTTTAGCTTGAAATAATGTATTTAAGGTTCAGAAATGTTATTTCATTAAAATGTATACTTTTATGTTACTGTTTCAAGCTCCGTGGAAGTGATTACTTAGTTGTATCAGCTGTAAAAACGATAAAATGGCAAGGAAACAGATGGGATATGAAACATGATTCTGCCATTTCTGCCGATTCTGCTTTCTGCCTTGTCGTTCGAAATTAAATGACCCAAAATTTTTTCCAGATAGCTGAAGGGACGATTTTTCAAAAAAATACACCTGCTAAGCTTAATTCAAGCAGTCATTTTTTATTTTTGATTTTATTTTTTTAAAATTGGAAGTTAACAGAGAATTGCCTTAATGTGTCCATTACCAAGTATACCTACTTTATCAGCATTACCGCAGTTTACAAGAGTAGGCTTTTGAACTCAGAGTAATATTTTTCTGAAAATATGATGAAATTCCAAATTTTCACGGTGATTCCGCTGATAAAAAAAAGATTTAATTGTTCAGTGATAAGTAGTTTTACTTCATTACATGAGGATTTTCGGGATAATCATACGTGTAATATTTTTAGTCCATATATTTTGAATGTATCTTTGAGTTATATAAACTTTCATTGAAATACACGCTTGATGATGGCAACCTTGCTGGAATTTTCAAAGTCTCTAAGCCATCAAGTTCATCTAAACTTAGAGAAAAAAAAACGAAACTCACATAGGTAGAGAGCGAAACCAAACTAGGCAGCCACAACAATTTATCAAGGGAAACCGCAAGAGAAATTTTCTGTAAGAAAAAAAATTATAGAAAGGTTTTGACTCTTTTTCTTTCTTTCAAGTATGTTTTCTATTCTAAGAGACCGAGGTGATAAAACAAGGAGAATATAGATCAGACAAAAGACCCTTTATTATGTTGATCGTTAAAACGTGGCTAAACGTGCCCAACTCACAAAAGCTTGATAATTAATTTTATTGAAACCAAAGAGCTCTTCTAATTTATGTCATAAGCACTTTATGAAATTTTGATTTATCTTGTGAAAGAAAATTCAGGTGTAATGAAACAGTAAACAGCAGCACCTCTCTCATTGTTTTCTGAGAAGCAACACTAGTGTCCTTTGTTTTTCTAAGACTATTGAAGGACGATATAAGTATAGCGAATGCAGAGATTTGTCTTTCACTCGCTTTGCTTATTTGAACGCATCGGTTTAAAAAAGATAGAGGGAAAGGTGGAAGTCATGTGTCTGTTCCCTCAATCTGTTCTATCCGAACACACGTTTTTAAGCGGGCAAACAGAGAGAATGGGAAATTCCTGGATCTGCTAGTATACCATTGGACGTATTGACACAAACAAGACAAGAACCAAAGACTGAAGAAACACAAGTTACGGGTTTAAACAAGCAAATAGAGAGAATGTAAAATTCCTGGATGAGTAAGTCCCAGTGGACAAACTGGCACAAACAAGACGAGAAACAAAGGCCAAAGAGGGACCTATCAGCCCAGAGGGGACATGAGTGGTGTTTCTCTTTCGATTAGGAATTCCAATGGATTCTCTTTAATTCCTATACGATGTGATTTCGAGAAAAAGATCACCTAAAACTTGAGGTATGTTTTTCCGAAAATGTCCTCATTTAAACCGCAATCGCAATGCATATTTATGGAGATGCGAATCCTCCAAACAATTTATTTTTCCTTCTTATTCTTCATCCTCTTCTCTTTATGCAAAAAATGGTGAGTAAGGATATTTAAGGAAACTAAGTGGACGTTTCTAGTCAAAAAGTGGATTTTTACAAATCCCCGAAATAGGAAAGATAAAACAAAACAAAAACAAAAACATGCTGTATTAAAGAACCCCCTTAAACGTTATATGAGGGTTAAAAGGTTAGAGATGCGTTTTTAATGGTGTAAAAAGAAAAAGATTGAGTGATCACTACAATTCATTTATGTGTAAATAAAACAACATCCTTATAAACACACTAAATTAATGTCATTAATGGATGGCCAACATTGAGATAAACTACATTTTGATGAATTTTGAAGAGTAAGGTTCAAGTCACTGGATGAAAAAGTTGCGTCTTACTACATTTTGGCCGCTTCCAAAAGAAAGAAAAAAAATGCATGCCTATAAAATTAACCAGAATGCTCCGACTTTCCTGTTTTTCGGGAATCGCGGTGTCTCTCAATAAGTATATAGTACGAGTATTTGTATTTCTTACCACTGAAAGCCTTGACTTTAAATTATACATTTACAGGCTCAAATCTATATGAGCTCGTCGGCCTTTGTCTTCGCAGCTAAGGTAATGTAAGTACGTGGTGGACGGTGAGCGATAATTAACAATTTACAAAGATTGACTTTCTGCCAGTTGCAGCTTATCCAAAGATAAATTGCTTCTTTGGTCGGTCATAAATTATAATTTAGAGCACCTCCAAGGAAGCAGCTTTTGCAGTGTGGGTTAATTGCTAATTGACATAATTAAATCTATGTTACTATGGCTCCACCATCCATTCATACTGCCTCCACACCCAAGGTTTACATCAATGCATTCACCTCTCTGATCAGGGCGTTGAACTTTGCTGAGTTTAGTGGCCAACTTATTGGCACATCCAATCGGGCGATCGGTAATGTTTGAATCAGTTTGATTATACGCAGTAACTGACTTTAGTTGAAAGTTTTAATTTAACAATCCCAAAGATGATCGAAAGAATGGTGCCGGTTCGCTTTTCTTTTAATTTATTTTCTCTTTTTAAAATAAGATGGCCTATCTCAGTTTCCTCAGCGATTTCCTAATAGAGGACTGTTTTTCCTTAAGACTTTATTTTTCAAAACATTAAACATAACATTGAGGTACTTTGAACTCGTTTATTTCCGTTCATACGAATGAAATAAATGGCTCTTAAAAAATATACTCAAAGCTTGCGCTTTAAGAGGGAGGAAGCTGTTGGAAGACAAGGTCTGATTTCATCGTGGAAATTTTGAAGTAGAATGCTCTTTAGGGAGCCTCGCGTTCCCTTTTTTCATTGTCACGTGACTGTGACGCCGTTTCGAGACCAAATTTCAACAAAAGGTGTGCATTGCATTTCTTTGTTTACCTGATGGGTGTTTTTGTTTTTTTCCTGCATCCGAAACCAGAACAAGTGCAGTATCGCATCTCTTAGAGAGCGCGTCTTCAATGAAGTTTTACAGCCGTGGTTTTTACAATCGCTCTGTGTTACCTAATAGCCTCCTTTTTTATTCGTACGCCTTATCTATTCTCTACTCGCGTAATTGAAGCAGAACAAAGCTATCTTCTGTCATTTCGCACCCTCTTCCTTCTCGAGTGATTTTTTCCTCTCCTTTTTTCAATGTGACGTGATGTGGCTCTTTCCTTTCAAATCTTCGCCCCCGCTCACGCAATCCTCCAGCAATGATGCCAGATGAAAATGAACACTCAAACAACTCAATAGGTTCCACAGAAAGTTACTGAATTTTCCTCTATATTTGCCCTTCGAGAAACGACATAAAATATGAAAAACTTGTCTTACGGAAACTTCCACCAATCAGTGGTGAATCCGGGGCTGGACGCCCCCCCCCCCCCCCCAGAAGCCTCAAATGCTGACAATTTTTTAACAGAAGTAATAGCCTAAAATGTCTTATTGTGCAATGCTTGAAATTTAAAAATTCATGGGCGTGTTCCACCCCCACCCCCCAGGAAAAATTAGCTGGATCCGCCACTGACAACAATCACCTTTTTTTCAATACTAGCTATGCTATATTTTTAAAATGCCTCAATTCGATTGTCGAATAGATTTCCCGAGTTTTTTTTTTTTTTATTATTAAGTTTGGTTCCTTTTGTTCTACTCATAGAAGGAATTAGTCCTTGTTTGCATCATTCAGACTGAAAATAATACATTATTTAGTTTAACTGAAAAATTCAAAATTTTGGGAGAATGGTGGTGTTTCACCTCCGAAAAATTAACATTACTATTCTTGAGAGTATTGTTCTGAAGAGTGAATGATCATCCAGCTAATTTTATTGAACTTTAAGAAACTATCCTGAATAGATTTCTTGGAAAGGAAAATCATGGGACACGGACTAGGAACTAACCCTCTTCACATCTTATGTTCACCCTTTTTAGAGGCAAAATGGATCAAAACAAGCGAACGCTTCCAAGAAAAAAAGCGAAAGCAAGTACATAGTGAGAGAGAAAAAAAAAGACTGAGTAGAATCAGACGGCGAAAAACAATTACTGTGTACATGGATGAGCGCGGGGGAAGAATGGATTTGCATGGGACCGAATGCAAATAAATATTCATGTGCACCAGCATTTTTTAAGGAGTTTTCACTCACAGCAATGAACGCTGAGTTTTGAGAACAAAGCGCTGGGGTAATTTGGTCCTCTCTCCTCGAGATTTCTTGAAGACCTTAAAATTTTTGGTTCGCGTTTCAAAACGAAGAGAAAGAACTTGAGTAATTTGAATGGAAGTGAACAAATAATGCAATAACTCAAAATGAAGCTGGGAGTCAGCTTTGCGACAAAGATTTTTGTCTTTTTCCATCTTTTTTTCTGTTTTCTTTTTTTCTCCACTCCAGACCAGTTTAACTTCTGCTTTAGTGCACGTATTAATTCATACCGCTTATTTGTTTAGTTAATTAGTTCCTTTTAGATTATTATTTTTTTTAATTTTCATTTTTTGTGGAATAAATAATATAGGTAACTATAGTTCTAACTCAATCTGTTCTCTGAATTTCCATTAACTTTTTAAGCGTGCCCTGCACGCTTCTTCGATTGCTTCTTCATGCAATCAATTTTTACTTCTCGCAAAGAAAACTGTCTCAAGTAAACGTGTTTCCTTGTTTTTAAAGAAGAGATTTCTCTCAGTGTATGACAATAAAGGAAAAAAATAATATGAAAGAAACTCGGCTTTGGAATCGAAATCGAACCCAGAACCTTCGAATAATGAGTACTTAGCTTTTGTTCTTCATTTTTACTGTTTTTAGCTTATTTTAACTTAAATTTAAAATTTATCTCAAATACAGTTTCTCCTCCGTAACCAGTTCAATCTTTCGCCTAATTTATTCATCTGCAGCAGCAAAATATAATCCAATTGGTCTAGCCTAACGATTTTTAGGCTGAAACAGTTTGTCCCAGACTCAACCAGTTCGGCCTAAAAATGTTTAGGCTAAACTGATTATGGGCAGGCCAAACTAGTTTGGCCTAATAATGTTCAGGCCAAACTGATGATGTGCAGGACAAACTAGTTCGGCCTGAAATTCTCCAGGCCAAACCTGCTGGGCTTAGGACAAACTAGTTTGTCCTAAAATTCTCTAGGCCAAACTACTTAAATCTCCTTTAAAAAAAAACAGTTCGGCCTAGGCTAAACTAGTTTGGCCTAAAATCGGGTTTGTCCTGTAACATATATAAAAATTATCAAATGATAGAGTTTAATTAGGCCTCATATTGTGAATTGTATGATTCATCTAAAGTTCACGTGTTGTATACATGGTATCAGAACTTCATGTTATTATTATTATTATATTATTATTATTATATAAGATTATTATTTTCTCCTTTCTCACTGTTTTATTTTGTGTTAAGGCCATTTGATTTCATGTAAGTCAGTAATCCTAGATTAAGTGTGTATGTTGTCGTTCTCTGAATGGTGAATGCGGGAACCATCTGTATACATTCAACATTTAAAGTATGTATGTTATCTCAATAAGTTTTCTGATACATTCCCTCGAAAAAGTCATTCCTGAGATCGATTCTCCGGCGGAAGACCATAATGCAAGTTTCGCGTGGCTAAAAAAAAAAAAAAAAAAAAAAAAAAAAAAAAAAAAAAAAAAACCATCATGATCTTGAATCTAGAAGTGATTACTCTTCAACAAAATTAAGTTCTTTCAGTACGAGTAATTTAACAGCCACTTTAATTTAACTTGGTTTTTCACATGAATAAAAATGGAATCAAGCGAGGGGGTGATAGCTCGCGCATGAACTCGAGGAAATAATTTAAAATGTAGGGACAAACGTGTAGAGGGAGTGAGACAGAAAACAAGCATATTAAACAATTTTGTGAGAAACATCTGGCAGAGGCAAAGGACCTCTAGCTCCATAGAAGGCGAAGAGGATTTAACATAATAATACCATAATATGAATGTTATTGCTTTTTTCCAGATATTCCTTCGCTAGCTCAGTTGCTCGGCCCCTATAAGTCCCGAAGTCCATTGCCCTCCTTTTTTATTCTTCGCAAACAACTCAATCATCACGTACCCTTTTCTCGGAGCGTCTCACTCTTCCTCCACCCTACCCGCAATATCTCCCCTTTTGTGGACCTTGATACACATATTAGTTTAGCATTCGATAAATTTTGCGAGCTTCGAAAGTTGGATGGACTTGTCTTTTTTTCTCTGGACGAAAGCTCTTGATTAGATAAACGTTCGTAGGATCTTCAAACAACCGTTTCATTGAAGCAATGGGTACCTTGTATATGAAATAAAATTGCACTTTTGATCAAGGTTGTGAGCTTGGCGAGGTAGGGTATCTCAGACTACGGCCTCATCAGTAAATAAGTAGACCAGGTAAAGAACCGAATAGCTAACTCTTGAAGGGGTGCAATACGCAGCTAATTTGATTATATCATCACACGGAAGGATTCTGATTGATGGGTAAAATGTACTACAACTTTCAAAATAAATTACCCCATAATCGAAATTCTATTGTTAAATTTTTCGTTGTTTTCTATAAAATTTTCTACGTATCAAGATGTACTCTGAGAGGGGCATTCTTCTAAGTCCTTATACACTTGAAAGCCGCGAAATTATTCAAAGGTTAGCTAGCCAAAAGGTTAGAGTCAAAATTTCAATCTGGGTCTTTTATTTTGCAAGTCATTGTACATTCACGAACTAAAATAATATCAGACGACTCCTTAGCTGCTTCCTTAGGTATATAGACCGACCGTAATGATTAAACTATCATTGAGCTAAGTAACGCGGGTAGCGGGTAGCCTACCTCCGGAAGTTGACTGACATTATTCTTGCCCCTATTATGTATGCAAGCAATGGCATAAGTCCTGCGTCGACGATTCGACGCAACCCGCAATACGCATTACCTGATTCTTTCTCAACTTTGATAGAAGACAAGAAAATGAAGGACAGAATGGGCTTTCTGTACTTGTAATGCGGGTTGCGTCGAAGAATGTCAGACGACTCATTGAGGTAGGCCACCTGCAATGCTTCAATTCATTGAAATAAGTATTGCGGGTGGCCTACTTCAAGGAGACGTCTGACATTTTTTCTATCCCCGACTGCACAAGCAACTGTATAAGTACTGCGTCTACTATTCGACGCAACCCAAAATAACACGTAACCCAAACCTTTCGCTCGTGTACTCATGGACTCAGCACGGATGCAACCATTGTTGCCAATTTTCGGAGAATCGTCCGATTTTTCCTATTTGACTTAATGTAAAAATTGGTAACATTTATAGAAAGTCTGCCAACATCGCATGCGACTGCTTTTAATAATATGCATTGGAATTTTCCGGGACAAACCCGTATGATTGTGCATGCAGCAGTGTAACACTCTCAACTCACAATTTACCATAAGACACGTTTATCAGGTGCATTCCTCACAGTGGATGTAGTGTGTAATTTGGCAATGTTGCAGTTTGTCCATTGGAACCAATTCGAAAGATCGTACTATCGAGTTTTCGGTGAACACCTTCGCATTCGACCTTTCCTCGTGGGTTGGTTTCAATGGACACGACAACGTTGCCTGATCGCACGCTCCTGACACAGATTTTCCAAATCCGCACTGCATATACCTTCCATGATATTGAATTTATATCTGTCCAAAACCACAAGGTTCATTACGGGTTGCTTGGATGATCTATTAAAAAGGAAAAAACATACCATGATGGCAAATACTGATCACAACAAATATTGGTTAATGATAAATTGCAAATCATACAATTTGGTATGGACCTCCATTAGATTCTTGTTGTAAGATCCGACCAAGTTGTGCTTGTATGTTATGAGTTGACCTTTAACTTCAAGCTTTTTCATTAACATTTTTGAGGACTTAGCACCGGTCTCAATGCGACCTAAACACCATCTACTCTGAATGGAGGTGTAGACTTAGAAAATCACATCATACCTATACTGGAACGGTCATAAATACAAGGAATGCCAATTAAGGGCAGTTTCCTTCCTCCCTTCCTCACTTCCTTCCTCCCTTCATCACGTCCTCCGTCCCTTCGTTCCTCTATTCCTCATCCTTTTTTTCTTTTCTTCTCCCCCTCCCTTCTTCAATGTATCCCGGCCTGCATTCCCGCATCCTTTCATCTCTTTCTTTCCCAGGATACTACAACTACACCTCTCCATCCCTCCATCCCATTCCCGACACATACATCTCTCCCTCCCACATTTCCTTCTTTCCTCCTCCCTCTCTAACTTCGCAGTTCCCTATCCCTCGTTTCTTTTCCTCCCTTCAGTCATACCTATGTATGTATCTACCTTCTTCAATTTTTTCTTCCAGCCCTTTACTCTCTCCACCCACTCAATATCTCTCTCCTCCCCCACTCTTTTTCCCTCTCGCCCTCTCTTTCCCTTTTTCGTTTTCTCTTAGAGCATTTCTATCATGTACGACTCATCGAGTCTGGCCGTTGTAAACCGTTCAACAAAGCGAAATGAAAAATGTGAAGCGTTGAGCTTCAAAGTTTTTCGGCTGTTTATCTTTTGCTCTATAAACTGTTCTCAAAAAGGGTGGACGGCGAGCTCGAAAGAGTAACGGATTGCATGCCGGTAGAATTCCGCTTGGTTTTTCTCTTACTTCACTACACAGACCGCAGTTCGCGGCTCGGCTTAGCTCGCGCGAGGACGGAGCTGCGCCGCGGGCAAACTCTAATTAACGATCTGATAGCTATAGCTGCCCTGCTATGTTCCTCGATTATCAATGGGTCGGCAAGTACAGTATACCCACCTGCATCATCTCTTGCAGTTCCTGACCTCGCCTCACCAAATCGACGTGGAGTAGCTTGTAGCTATATGGAAAAATCGAGTTTCCTCTCTATTCACCTTTACGCACGACTGTGTTTGCTGCTCCCTTTTCAAAGTCGATTCGAGCGAATATAATTTTATCTGAGCATTGTTGCCGATGATAATTGGGAGAGCTCGTAGCTATACCATGGGTGGATACAGGGAATTGTCTTTCTCTCTCTCCTCCCATTTGAAAACGTGCGTTACAAAAGGACAGAAGAGGGGACCAAAGTCACATGATGGCCCCCTCTGCTGTCCTTTTCTTACACATAAGTTCAAATGGAGGGAGAGAGAGAAAGAGAATTTCCTGTATCCACCCATAAGCTACACGTCCGTAACTCTCATTGACAGGCACGCCCTATATGATGCATGGGACAAAATTATCAATAAGGCTTTCAATATTTCGTAAGAAAAGAAGATGGAAACTACTCTATCAACAATTTTACACATTTTATCTATCGAAATAGACGAGGGAAAGAAAGTTCATTGTGAGGTGAGATAAGTAGGTGACGATTACTATGTTCAAACAGACTTGCGTCAAGGAAGGTGGAGAACAGGTATGGACATGCACTCGACTCAGGGGGCGTGGCCACCTCTGAATACGATTTCGCCGCCATGTTGATTGCGACTTATTAAGTTTTCTAAAGTTATTGGAGCTTTTAAAAGCGATTATGTATAGTCTTGAATTTCATAAATATATCTTCATATCTCAGTTAGGGATCATAATTTGAATTAAAGATAACTGATTGAAATTTGGTGATGGAGGTTAGGTTAGGTTTATCGCCACTTGCACTGCCGTGCAAATTCTCAGTTTGAATTGCGCGGTAAGGGAAATGGCGGTGCAGTCGCTTTTCTGGCGAACCAATCAGAGCCGATCTCACTGTGTTGTTCATATATGGTCGCCATCTTGGACTTGCGTAAAAAAAACAAAACAAAAAAAATTGAAGAGAAGCGAAAGGAATTGAAACATTTTTTTTTTTTTTTTTCAGGAACTGATATTTTTCTTGAATTTGAGAAAGAGCTCATTTTAGTCGGAAGATCGTGCCGACGTAATTTTTTAGGTACAACATGAAACAGGGAATAGAAATTTATGTACGGAAAAATGTCCTTAAGTAAGGCGAAATGTTTTCTTTTTTCTCATTTTTTTTTACTGAAAAGGCTCGACATTTTTATTGTTCATTGCGGGCTGAGAAGCAGTTGATATACAGGCTCGATGCGGGAAGCGCGAAACCAGAAACCTGATACAGAAACTTAGAGTCTCAACATATTATTAAAACATCCCTCGATCTCTTCCTCTCTTTACTTATCTCCTGGTATCTTCCTCTCTCGTTCTCTCTTTTACTTTCCTACCCTGCCTCGCCCCTTATCCTTTCTCTTCCTTTATCCTCCTTTTTTTCTCTTTCTGGTTTTATGGGCCCTCAAAAACTAAAGGAGCTTGAGTCGCTTGCTTGGCTCCGTTTTAATGACTGTTGTGTTACTTCATCCGTTAAGATCTCATGCCTAAAATGCCTGCACTCCCTTTTCCTTACCCCTCTGCCCCCCACCCTCTCACGCCACCTCCGCCACTCCTCCGCCCGCCAACATCATTTTCCCGCGTCTTACGATTCAGTTCCCGCGGCTGGCTGACATGTCACAGTTTTGCCCTCAGCTTTTCCAGCCAGACTCTCTTTTTCTGCCCTCCCCCTCTGGCCTCTCCATGTCTGCTTTCCTTCTCTGCGCTCCTCCTCTACTCTTTATCATCCCTTAGCTCAAGAACCCTTCAATCTCTTTCCAGTACCTTTCGTACAAAAGCAATACTTTCATAATGCTCGATCCCAGGTTTGTTTTCAACATTAACCACCTTTTTTCTCCCTTCCTTTTTATATTGTTTACTTCGCTCTCTCGACACAATCTTTGAGTCTGTGTCGTTCCTTGTTAAAGAAAAAGAATCAAAAACTAAAAAAGAGTCGGAAATCCGACCGCTAAGTGGTAGGAAGATACGACCGTTTTCCAGATCGGGTAGACATGAATCCGGCTGGAGGTTCAATCAGGAGGTTGATATTTTTTTTTTTTTTTTTTTTTTTTTTTTTTTTTTTTTTTTTTTTTTTTTTTTCCCGTTCATTTTCGATTTATCTACAACGTCAGAGTTTGGTTCCGACCAATTTTCAAAATTTGATATACTTCCTCAGATCTTAAGGGTGTGCACTCAGAACTCTCAGCAGATTGATGTCGTTTTTCATTATCGAGATCCAACGGAAGATTTCGGTTTTGACAAATTTTCAAAAATTGATATATTTCACTTAAAAAACTCCAAATTCAAATTGTTCTTTGAAATAAAAATATTCAGGAGACAAAAATACAGTGTTCCCCAAAATTAGGTCAAAAGTCTATTTTTGGGCCTTTAGAACTTTATCGGTTTCGAAATACTAAGTCATGGTAGGTATAAAAAAGAGGTAATATGAGAGAGAGGAGTAGAGGATTCATGGAAATGGACTAGAATACCGCCAAATCTACCGGTCCGCCGTTGAACTTATTCATATCCACCAGAGTAAAAATAGCATCCGTGTCACAAAGGATCCGAAACGCTATCATAACCTCTTCGGATAGAGATCAATGAGCTAAATATACTTTTATGGTCAAGATTTTAATTGGAAATAATTATTAAAGTTTACCAATCTAAAGAGGGGTAAAAAATCATTATTATGGATCTATTGTAAAATTTTTCTCAATTTTGAGCGTTTTGATTCTTGCATAAAACCCCGGAAAAATACCGATATGAGCACTTAAAATAACAAAATTGGCCCCCTTCTACGAACATCAAACGAAATGTCGCACTATGAAGCCATCGGCCATCGCTAGATACTACCACTCAGCCCTACATCTTTCCTCATTGAATTTCCTCACTGAACACAATGTTTGCGGTGCAAATTCAAAGTGACCGTTTTAGTTTACCCACTAAAAATCACGATAGTTCTTTGACTGTTTTGAGTGCTTCAGCTTTTCAAGAACACAAATTACTCTTTTAAAGTGTCATTCGAAGAAATTGTATGAAATCCTAAAAGTTATAAGCAGTTGGTGCCACAGATATCTTGTTTATTTACGTGATCAGTCAAGAGGGTTATCTTGAATTTGCCGCCAAAGCAGTTTCCAAGGTGGAAAAACTTCAGGACTGAATAGTCTCCAGTGGTATGGTACTTCAATGCTATTCTCTAATTTTTTTTAGAATTCAATTTCAGTGATTTGAAGTGCTTGTATCATTATTTTTGCAGTAATTGAAATTCGAACTAATTTTTAAAATTGCTGCAGCAAAAATGCAAAACAACCTCATTCCTTATTGATATCAAATTCAAATTTCAACTAAGTTGACAGGAGCATTAAATTAACTTGTCAGTTCTGGCTCGCCTAAGGTATTATAACATCGAAAATATTTTAACCCTTCACTGCATGAGATGTTTTTTTTTTGTTTTTTCTTTTTCAACCAAAAATAGATTTTTCAATTCACTCGCGAGTGAATTGAAGAATGGTAGTCAAATATGTATATGGGACAAATAGCAAAAAAAATAATTTGACAGTTTTTCGTTAAAAATTCTCAGTTGTCTATTTTTTAAACGTGCTGTAACACCATAAGAAATGGCGAGGGGAGGGGAATCCAAAATTTTCAAAAAAGAAAAAAAAAATTACTTTGATTGGATTTTTCAAGAAGCAAATACCGAAAGCTTCGTAACAATAATGAAATTGGGGTTAAATGGGGTACGGGGGTAAATTTTCCCCCTGTAATGATTTTCACTATTAAATCCACGATACTGAGCGCTAGTAGTCTTTTGAAAAATGTTTGAGCCTGTTTTCATGTTTTCTTATAATGTGCCTCTGGTGATACAATTTGAAATGAGTCAAAATATACATTACAATGTCTGATATAGGGCTTGTTACATCATGTGACACCAGTACGTGTCTAACTACGCAGTGAAGGGTTAAATAAGCAAATATGTTGAATCATGTGAACATATCAATGAAAACTGAAACGAATGTCGTAAGTCGGAAAAAACTAGGTTTCAAACCATGAAATTATATAGTTTTTATCTTTCAAAAAGGCATGTAGTTTATATTTTCACAAGCCGCAGTATAAACTTTAGAGTACTGGTGTTTATCGGAGTGAATCGTAATGCGTCGGATGAATAATTTGGTTGAAATAGTCTATCTACAGGTTGAGAGGGATAATATAAATGTTTCAAGCAACTCTCTATACTCATCTGGCGGCATGAAAAACATTTGACGGATAGTAAACGGATGATATACGTGCCATAAAACTTCTCAAAGATAGAATACCTTGTGTTTATCATCGGTTTATCGTCCATTCGGGTCATAATGGCCAGTCTCCTTAGTGTAGCTACTAGGCGGTAACCTGCATGCAGCTCACTTTCTCTCCATTTCTACCGTAGAATCTAATGACAAGGATGTTTGAAAACTTTCCTATATAAGCTGATAAAAATGAATTCGTCAATCATTTTGTTCATTTCATTCCTCTATTCGTTTCTTCATTTATTTATTACGCTGTTTATCTATCCATTATTTATTTATTTTTATCCTATTATTCACTTACCTATCTATGTATGCATCTATTCATCTAATTATTAATTTTATTTTTCGCGCAAGCAAGTAAATTTTGTGAGGAACCGAAAGAAGAGAAAATAGTTGGATATTTTACTCTGATTGTAAGTGTGAGAGTAATTTTCTCGCTTTCCTTGAACGATTGAACGAATATGCGTATTCAAGATTACTGATTTTGATCAGCAGTTTATACTCTCCCTCTCTCTCTGTTTCCCTCTTTCTTTTCTACCACTTTTACCGACCCCCCCCCCCCACCACTGATTGAAATTAACAGCTGTTAAATAAAAGTAACCAGTGCATCATAGTGCTTGAAAAGCAACTAGTTGAGATGAACAGAAATAGTAGTTGTAAAGAGAAAACAAACAAAAAAAACAAAACAAAATTTGAAATACTTTTCAGATTGCGTTTCAAATGCAAGTTTGTTCCCTCGAATCCGAGCTAATTTGCATAAATTACCGTTCAAATAAATTAATGAATCATTTCTATCGATAATTGATATTTGAGTGGAGAAACGCTGAAATATCATGGAGTTGGGAAGTAGTGAGAGGATCGGACTTGGCTGGGAGGTGGCCGGGGGGGGGGGGGGGGTGTTTAATAGATTAGTGGTTGGACCCTTAATTTACAAGACGATAAATCAAGGTTTTAACTTAATCTTTGGTGAAACGGGCGCAGAGAGTCCCCGCGTAACAGCGCAGCGGTGGCAAAAGCAATAGCAAGCATAACAACGCGAGACAGCGACTCGATCGCGATTCGAAAATCTACGTTTAAGCATCACGCGCTCACTATGCACGACCTACATCACAGATTTCCAAACCTCCCGCGGCGACCGTCAGTACAAATACCACAAGCTCAGATCCTTGTTATCTAGAATTTGGGCTTTTTCACACAATGTGAATTGTGAATCCCACCCCTCTGCATCTTCTCCCCCTCGGCCCTTTCATCTGCTCCATATCTCTTTGATTGCAAATACCTTCGCCTTGCATCGTTTATAACCCTCGCATTAAACAAATTTACAATTAAATTGACTTCATTACACCCTGATACAGCACAGCACAGCACAGCACATATTCACTCAGGGTTTATTTGGACTAAACAATAGGCCGGCTGTTGGAATTGGTCGGGGGGGGGGGGGGGGGTTATAAACACTCCATTGATCAGAGCCATCAATTCTGAGACGCGGGTTGCGGGTTCTCCAACTAGCTAATTTTTTCATTAAAAATTAGATGTAATTAATTGTGATCGTATTTGGAAGTTTTATGTTTTGATAAAAATAGTGAATGAGTTAGGGAACTCGATTTCTAATGCAAGGCACGGTTTCTAATGCAGTGGCGTGCGCAGGATTTTTGGTGGTAGGAGACTGTTTGACTGGGAATTCTGCTCTCCCCCCCCTTTCCAAACCGGAAAAAAGTGAGGAGAGTCTAGAAAGAGATCGAGCCCTCTTGGCCCTCAGCACCCCTCTTGCGTTCGCTACGTTTTCCTTCTTTAGACACCAAAGTGGTGCATGTGGATCGAAACATATAGATTTGCTGATAGACAAAGTTGAGGAAATAACAATTAGACATCTAGAATTATAGTTAATTATATCTGACAGTTATATACTAGATCTTTCATAGTTTAACTATAGCATCCCTGTATGTATAGAGAGTTAAGACAAGGGTAGTCAACCTATGATATTCGTTCACGAGTTTTAGGCTCTACCAGGCGCTGCCATTGGATGCGTTTCTGCACATTTGTCTAAACAAACAGTTTTATTTATTTTTTTTACTAACAACATGATCCAACGGTGTTTTACGGATATAAGAGTTAATCATCGATGAATATGTTAATTGTAATCATGATGCACCTCAAAAATGTCTATAATCCCAAAAAATAATGTTTATTAGCGTAAACTGATGTCGACCAGCAAAGGCTGTGAAACATTATACCGTTAGAAATTCGGCGGCACTGTCTATGTTTTGAAACAAAAACACAAAATCATCCCTCAGAATGTAAACAGATGTGCAAATACGAATCCAATGGTGGCGCTCATGGTTTCACATGCAAGGAGAAAAATCCGTCAGTCCGTTCAACCAAACCAGTAGGGCAAATGACAGTCTCAAATATGCAATGGAACTTCTATGAGTCTCTACCAAGTTGATTATGAAAATGAACTAGTTGGAAAAACATAGGAACAAAATAGGTTTAGTGGTCCGAGCTACTGTAAAACCGATTTTTCCCGCTTTTTTTACCGTCACCCGTTCAAAAAAACCATAGTGAGCAGGTTACATGAAACACCCTATACTAAGCATCCATTGATCCATTATCGAGTGATCTCAACATTTCAACAATCACCCCATTCTCCGTATGATGTTTTTTCTTCGACCACTGTGACATGTATCGCGCAAGGGGCAAGCTGTTAACTATTCCTGCAGTACGGTCATGGTTTTGCCTACACCGTGAATTGAAGGCACTTTTTAAGTGTATTTGATTGCGCCGCCTCGTCTGCGAGGACGATAAATAAATTTGTGCGTTAAGATTTATGAACATCTTTTACTCTTGAATGTGGTCAAGTTAAAGATGTTATAAAGAAATCTCAACATCATTATACATATAGCAACTCAATACAAAGACAAACTTTAATCCGGTTAGAAATTAATGAAATTACGGCACACGTTGTACGATGTACGTCGTTCATGTTAATTTGTTTGAAGACTTGAACCACTCTGAGATTATTAAAAAGTGGCCAACGTTAGAAAGTAAACTTATCAATTTAGTCTTATATGAACTTTTAAGACCAATTTCAATCACAGAGAACACTTTCAACAAGTAATTCAAAACTAGAAAAGTCACTGAGAAGCTTAAAATTCAGTTTAAAAGATCGAAAACGATGATTTTTTTGATGAATTTTTTTCCATGATTTTTTTGCAACTGTTTTCGATCTTAGACCATAGTGCACTACGAGACATAAAATTTCATAAAAATGCATGTATTGACTTGGTTTTTGTCCATAACCTGTTATTCTAATAGGCCTAGAAGGCCTAGTAAAATAATTTAAAAACCCAAATAAAATCTACAACTGTTGTCCGAAGGATTTAAAAATTGGCATGAATGTTGAAAATACACATAAGAACGTTGAATGTCATGACTCATAAATTTAATTTTTAAAAATTGAAGCTGTCCCATGCATGCAACTATCAGAAGTCTATTCAAGTGAGTTGTCTTCGCGCGTAGGCGCCAAAATTATCCACCATGATCGTAAATCTTACCAAGTATTTTTTTTTTTTTTTTTTTTTTTTTTTTTTTTTTCGCGTAAATAATGTAAGAGCTCCCTAATGACTAAAGTTAGCATCTTAAACTTGGACAACAAACGTGATCGATTCATCCCAGCAAAACCTTTGAGCATCCGCGCCTTTGGCCGGCGCGGCGCTGCGGACAAAGTAACCTCCGAATCTTAATTAATGTTGAAGGAGATTTAGACGATGCCCGTCAACTCTAATTCAACATCCTCAAGCTACACGCTACACGCCGTAACCTGAATGTATATATTTTACGTTCCGAGTTCATGGAAAGGCTGGTTGAGAGAAAGGGAAGGGAGAAGGGGGAAGGGGAGGAGAGAGAGAGAAGAAGGATAAGGAAAGGAAAAGCTCAAGGGAAGGCAGTCGAAAGTAGTCCGTCTTGTTTTATTTTCCAAGCCGATGTCACGATTTCACCGCTCACGGAAAAATTTCGCGAGTCCGAGTTTGAACAACTAACTTTCCACTCAGACATAAATCTTTTGTTACCGGCTGTGAACCTTGGTTTTCTTTTTTTTCGCGTTTCTAATTTTAAATGTATCTTCCTTTAAGTTGTTGTGTTTGTTGATGTTTCCATCCACTCGTTCTGTCTCAAGATATTCCGAGTTGTCTGACCTCCCTCACATTTTTTTAACAAGAGTGCTCAAGAGATAGAAACATCTTGCTCGTGTTCCATCAAATTATATTGAGGAGGTCAAAGGGGAATCATTAGGAGTCATTGGCTTGAAAATATGAAAATGTTGAGAGCAGTTTTCAAATGATATTTTTATTTTTATCAGAAAGACGACCACGGTCCGGGTAAAAATGGATCAAACAACGTCGAAAAATACGTGTAGGTTCCACGAAACACTTTCAACATGCCCGTAACCAGTGGGAGGCTAGTGGGCAGGCCGCAGGGGGGATCAGCCCCCTATAGAAAATGTTGAGCCCCTGAAAAAAATTGTTTTACCATGCATTGTTTTAGAAACTACCACAGTAGTCCCCCTTAAAACACACGAGCCCCTATATAGGACAACATGCCTGGTTACGGGCCTGACTTTCAATAAGGAAGCCCCAAGTGTCTATTGAGCAAGTATCGAAACTCCTTCGCAGCATACAAGAATAAAGATTACCTCGACATAGAAACGTCACTGCTGTAAGGCTCTGTATAAACTACTTTCGTTGACCTCGCTCAAATAAGCTAGTCCATGAACATTTGAAAATAAGCCTGCCCGAGAGGATTCAAAATTAGCTGGTTGTTTGTGAGAACGCGCGAGTACAGGAAATCGACTTCAGCAGCACAATCCGGGCTTTTGGCAGTACTCATTTATACATTATGAGGGACTTTGAAAGCATAAATGAATATAATTACCTCAAAAAAGAAGCGTCAAAAGGATGCTAGGTTCAAACTCATTTTGATGGACCTTATTAATCAAAAATAAGCAAAGAATCAAAGTAAGCCAATCGCTGCGCTGCTTGGTGGTGGATGATGTTGTTGTTGAATGAAAAGATTATGCAGAATTAGAGACAGCCATCCAAATATAATCTTTTCCAGACCATGCAAGGTCAACGAGTGCAAACATCAAGAAGTAATGTTTATTCTATGTTTCACAGCTGGGTTACAAAAGGTATGAGTTGTGACGGTATGATCGACTCAAATGACGGTATGTTTTGTCTTTGTTTAGTATATGTTTATAGACATAACTAGACTTAATCTAATTTTAAAAACTCAGAATGTAACCGTAGAAAGAAGTAGAGCGGAAATACTAGGTTTGTTATTACAAATCTTCATTGGTTATTACAAAAAATTATCGCGGTATTGAATGAATATACCGTTGAACACATATAGGTATTCTGAATCTAAGGTCAAATGGATCATTATTCTCTGGTTTCTGAGACTGAAGTTTCCAAAAAATATTCTTTTGGCCTTATCATAAGGACTCGTTTATAATTATGTAGCTATAAGGCCCTTTATTTTTATTTGAACTATTGCAGGTAGGTACTAAAAAATAAAACAAAATAATAATGAGGTAAAAAAACGTTAAAAAGTTTCAATGTTCCTGTAACAGAATCAAACAAAAAGCACAAAAAAGCGAAAAAAGCAAAACAAAAAACAAAAAAACCCAAAATATTCAAGTTTTGCAAAAATGTAAATTTCCGAAAAGTATTGAGCTAGGTAGCGTAGCGCCAAAGCTAATTAATTCAACCGAATGTAATGAATTATTTCTACTATGAAACCGTGCGAAGTTTTATGAGGAATGGAATAAAGTGAGGCCTTTATAATCGTTTAGGTGCGCAAGCGAGAAAACTAGACGGTTCAAGCATTATTCCGACTGTCGATGCTCGAAAACCTTGAATGAAGAATTAATTAAAATCTTAAAACGAAAGGATCAATAAATCCTTGGCTCTCTTCGCATTGATAGTCAAATTAATGTCTACGAGAGTGAAATGCAGTTCTGAAAGCTTCGAAAACCCCATGGAATTATTGAAGCTTTTCCCGATTCCGAGCATTCCCCCTTTTTTAATTGCCGACCATAAAATGCCGGAGTAATTGCTCCGAATGAGGGAGCAGAAATTTTGCAGAGTTAAGAGGAGAGACTCTTTTCTTCCTCCTCGAAGATGGTTGGTGCAGCATCTGCCTTTAAGGGGCCATTGCCTGAAGATAATGTTTAAGGAGTAGAGTCGCAACCATTGCCCTCATATTCGCGCTCCACGATGCGACGCGACGCAGGTGCTCCCAACTTTCAAAAAAGACCCTTTTATCGCTCCGCTTGGTCGGTTTAAAAACAGTTGCTCGCCTTAAGAAGTGAGGATTGGCGCCCGTGGTTGAGCTCTTCAGCTCCGAGATCACACCCACGCTTACGGTATTTCTCATAAGTTGAAATACTCTTCTTTGAGCAAAAAGGGATACCACGACTCTCATGAAAAAAATCTCCGTATTCACAGACAAACGACAGACATCTTGAGGTAATTTCAACAGTCTCATTGAACGAAAATATATTTTTGTTTTTGTTTTTGGTTTTGTTTTTTTTTTGGTATTACGTTCATATAAAAAGAAAACAGTGCTCGAAATATATACGCACCCGTAGGAATCATTTTAAAAACCTTAATAAGAATTGAAAACGCGAAGAAACAAAATATAGTACAATAGTCCGTTCATATTGGGCTGCTAGCTGAACATTAATGGGTCTGATGTAAACTTTTGCTACATCATTTTGAAGGATCGATTCCAACGTAAAACTGCGTGGAAATCACAATGAAACAATCAACAAATTTCAAAATCCACTCAACTCATGAGGGTGTAACAGAAACATGTCCATGGGTCGACCTTTTAACCATCGTATTTTAGAGGTAAAGATAAGCCATTTTCTCCCTATAAACATGCGTACAAAAATGTCCCTCTTTCAAAAATGATTTATTTAGGTATTTGGTTTAATTAATTCGTATACTTTGGCAACGCTACATTCCGTTCATTTCAACCTATGTACAGTATATCTATTCGAAGGAGTTCACTGATTAAGTCCGAGAGTCTACATTTTTATGCAATTCGTAATGGATAAAATATGATTTGCTACCGAATTGCATGCGACGCCTTTGATATTATACGACCATTTTAATTTGGAAAACTCATACATTTATTGACGTTGAAAACTTAAAAATTCCGCCTAGCTGTACTTTTTAAGTAAGAGTACCGTGTATACCTTTGACAGCCAAAATTGAATATTTTGAAGGAAGTGTTCTTGAAAAAGATTCCAGTAATTAAAAGGGGAAATTTTTTAGATAGATTTCCACCCAAATGACGCGATCTAAGCGTATGGTAATCGCCTCAAAATAGGGAGGTGTCACGGCATAGACGGTCATTCTACTCATTTTAGATGAGTGGTGAAGCCGTTAATGATCCCTTACAGACTATGCTCTGGTTCTAACCATCAATCTAAGTAGGTACAATGTCAAGGCCTAGTCCTTTTTTTTTTTTTGTACCCAGCACATTTGATAAGGTTATTGGACGTATGCATGAGCACCCACTCTGCTTCCTCCCTACACCACGTCGAAGACCGCCCACCAGGTAAAGCGCCGACTTTTCTACTACCTTCCGTGGTGACTATCTAGCTTAAGTCACGTCGAAAAAAAAACCCGCTAGTAACTGACCATCTTTTAAGGATTTTTCTTCGGATTAAGGGAATCGTTTTAAAAATCCATGTCCAAAGCTAATAATGTTTCATATTATAGATACAATCTTACCTAAAATGTAAGAAACGTACAGTCAGACCCGACGTCAAAATACTTTACTACATTCAGTTCATCATTGCGGACGCTGCTTCAAGAAAAAATCATAACTTTTTAAAAGTTTTAAAAGGTTATGAAGGTTGCTCAAAATAGGGACTTTTTAGAACTCGCATGTTCGTATAAAAAAAAAAAAAAAAAAAAAAAAAAAAAAAAGTGTAATTTTGACCTTTAAAAACACGGTTAAAAAGATGTCACATTATCCATTTCCGTGCTTAAAATATTTAAAAAATGTGACGAAAATAAAACTCGACTCGCTTCTAATTTTTAGAGGCGTAACTTACAATTGCGGGGTGTAAGTGAGGAGAAGGCGATCTGATCTGTAATTTAAAAATATCATTTGCTCTTCTTGATGAATTTTTTGATTGGTTCCTTGCACTTAATTTTCCGTATTTACATTAATATCTTTCTTTTTTTTCTGCATGACTTTACCAAAGCCTTTCATCCCGAAACTAATTACCTTGAAGCAAAGCAGAAAAGCAACGCGATGCGCATTACTTATTTTCATTCGCATATAAAAACATGTACATTCTTCGTTTTAAGAGAGTAAAAAATACAGGAGATAATTAAAACTTTTTTGAGTCTAAAAGAAGGAAGTTTCTATGAATATTCATGAGCAGACGCTGTTTTATTAAGAACGTTGGATAAATAATACGTGAAAAAAAGGAAAAATGAGGTTACAGGAGGAGTAGTATAACTTGGCGGATGTTATTATTACGTATTTATATCTTGCAACTTTTCATGAATAACAATTAGAGTTATACTTTATATACTTAAATATATATACGACGAACGAAACGGGGTTTGTCCGCACGAGCGTTAGATGTAAGTAGGTTAATACCGTGCTCAGTTAAACTCACAGAAAGCATACCTAATTTAAACAACTATCAACTGTTGAAACCTAATTCCACTCTAATCCGAAGAGATAGAGGAAAGAGCAATGACGTTACACAAAGGTTGATCATATTCATGCTTAGGGGCTTTTTCTTCCAGGGCCAAGCATTATATGACAATCGATAGAGCTTTAGGTTTCTAGAAATGCAAGTGAGAAGTACAATTTTGAATGACCAAAAATGAATTTTTCTACTTTAAAAGTAATGTCAATTGGATTCTAATGACAAAAATTACTATACGTAGAACGATCTTGTCTAACATATAAGCTAGAGACATAAAAGCAAAGAGGGTATTGTAGGGTATAAAATTACTTGAAAATAACGTTTGAATCAGAAAAAAAGTCCAATTCGACTCACACAATTAATAAATACATTTAAACGAAATAACCGGATATGACTGTCGGATAACTCACCCGCCTTGTTGGTTACTCTATGATAAATAAATCACATTTTTTAAGCTTAGAACAATCTGCGATTAGATGGGACTCCCTTGTCGTGACTCTAAATACGGCAGCCACATTAAAATTGTATATGTGAGTCAATTTTGGAACTTTTTAATGCTCCATGTTTAAAAAGTAATTTTTAACAAAATTGATCCCCTTTACTGCAGGTGTTGCGATAGTTTGCAGCTGCATAACCCACGTACTGTTCCTAGATCATCACGCACCAGCTACATGAATCACTACAATTAGTCAATAAAAAATTGCATTCACTAACGGGGTGTCCGGAAGTTTTGGCGCAAAAATTTCGCCGCCGGAAATCTCGGCGCGGAAATTTCAGCGCGAAGCATTAATTTCAGCGCACGGATATCTCGGCGCACGGAAATCTCGGCGCCTGATTTTTTTTTTTCAAGCGGTAAAGTTAAGAAACGACGAGCGTAGTTAGTACTTGGATCGATTATGGTGAGACCGTTTCTTTTCTTCATACATGTCTTAATATTTTCAACTTTTCCTTCTTACGTATCCAGGCTTAGGACTGGCTAAGAGTTTATTTTAGAGGAGATGTGTATCCCCCCCCCAAGAACACTCTTGGGCGTGTTTAAAAAAAATTTGTGAGGGGTGTAGATGGCCTTTTGTCAATTTTTTTACAATGTGCTTGGAGAAAGTGAATCATCTATACATTTTTGAAATATAAATAGATATTGCGGGTGTATTGTCGAATAAAATGGAGAAACTTTCATAATTTAAGTTGTGGGCAGCAATTCCTTGAAAATTTAAAGTTGTACGATTTTCGGAATCTTCACACAATTGCTCCAATCTCTGTGTCACTGCTGCATATTGTTTCTTCCTTCATTTCTATATATTCTTGAAAAAAAAAGGTTATCATAAGTTTTCAGCTATCGTCATTTTGAATGAAAAGTTGAAATATTATGATTTTACTGAAAAAAACAACTGTCTTCGCATAATCGATCCAAATATTAACTACGCTCGACGGTACTTAACTTTACCGCACCGCTTGAAAAAAAAAAAAAAAAACCAGGCACCGAAATTTCTGTGCGCCGAAATCTCCCGCGCCGAGATGTCCGGCGCCGAAACTTCCTAGATTCCACTAACGGTTTTTTTCATACAATTTGGGAAAAACGTCAGATACGCTGAAGGAGTTCGTGTAAGAAACCTTTCTGTTAAATTCTGTGCATAATGAAAAATGTCAAAGTAAAAGCTTGGACACTGGACAGGTATATACGTTCAGAAGTTTGCACTTACCCCAGGCAAAGTCCTTTTCTCATGGAGCTCCTGCTGGGCGATCGTGGCGCTCTCCTTGCTCAAGTATGTCAAAAAAGCGCAACCTGAAATGAGAAGACAAATAATTGTGGTTTTTAACTCAATCAGCCTTTGAAGTAAGAATAACATGACTACAAATACTATAAATATAGGCAGATGTCGATTGTGGAGTTGGTTGTTACCAACTCCACAATACTCTGTATTCTCAATTGTTATTGAGAATACAGAGCGAAGACAACACGTATATATTAAGCGAATTTGAATATGAGGCTCGAATGAAAATTTAAAGTTTGGAACTATTCGGGGGACAGCGAACGCGAAAGTCAATGAAATCATTACAAGCCAATCAAGAGCGAATGTTTATTGTTGCCTCTCACTGTTGAGTCACTCTTTTCGCCCCCCGCCTCACGGAATGGGTGCAAATTCAGCCATCCATCGTTTCCGAACAAACAATTCGGGTTAGGTAATAAAATGTACAACCGCTGGTTCGGGTGAAGGTTTTCACCCGAACAAAAATAATTCGCTTGCTTTCTATCAGTTTAACTCAGTAGTTCCAAACAAACAAACAAATTGGTTTACTAATATCGATAGAATATATATATATTGACAAAGTTGTGTACACATATTTCAAATATAAGTGTTGTAAATTTCAAATGAACATCAATGCGATAAAACTATATTCATTATTCCGACATAATATTATATCTTACGATCATATTATATCGGGATCGTATGATATCTGTAGTATTTTTTGGGGCTTTATACTCTGTTTTATTTTTATGTCCTTGAAAAAATGTGCAATAGTTCCAGTGTGCGACACAAATCAGATCCAAAACTTTACGAGCAAACGCTTTGAGGATAATCTAATATCGTCGGACTTTCAAAGCGGCGAGAGAAATGGTTGGTGCGATGATAATTGAATCGATAAATCCAAATTATCTCGAAATCTGAATTTTCAGACGGCGACGACATTAAGCATTCTACCCTGATGAGCGTTGCTTGGGCCTATACTGTGTTGTTGTCGCCGATTTGCCGTAGCTCCGCGAATCCATTGCGTTCAATTGATTTTTCGAATCAACTAATTTATTCGGTTTCCGGCCCGTAAATTTTGCCGACGACGAGGCCGGTAAACCCCCCTCCCCCCCTCCACGCAATGAGAGGCGCCTCCCGAGCCGCTCCCACATCCCCTACGATTCCCCACCTAATTCGGGCACAAAATTGAGAGTTGCCACCATCGCTTTTATCGTGCAGTTTCCAATTGGATGTGCTCAGAGTGTTAAAGCAAATCATGTCACCCCCCTCCCCACTCCTCTCTTGTTCCCTTGTTCCAATAGCCCCCTATTCTCATTTCATAATCCCCCTAGAGAGTGAACTACCGATTCATTATTTATGAATGTTTTTCCGTTTCGGCATAAAAATTTTGCAAGGATGTAAATTTCGTGTTATACTTTATTGCAACAATGTTGTGCAATACATTTCAAGAGTATAATGGCGCCAATTAGACGCAAAATTATTCGACATGAATGAAAAACTCCAGTTATGTGGTGCTCTACAACGCGAGTCGCACGATTTCCGAATAAAAAATAAATCATGTTTTAAAAGAGGTTGGATAGAACAAAACATAACAACTAAAAATAACCCATCAAAGTTCGATTGATTGAGGACTTTTAATGGAACTGCAAGATTTCCAAAAGAGTGTACGGCTTTAAAAAGTGAGCATTCCATGAAGATTTTTTTTGTTATTTAATTTTTAATTTTAACTTTTCTATTGTTCTTTATTGTATAAGAACGCAGTAGAACTCAGGTGCTTCGTTCCATGCTCAACCCAACGCTAATGACTATCTAAATCCAGGCTAACGCATCGTTTACGCGTGCATTCTATCAGGTGAAAACCCTTCAAGGGTAATTTGGTTTTTTTCACTTTATCTTTTAAAGCAGCGAAACCCGCAAAAAGATTATTTTAAAAAATAACCGCAAAATGGCACCCCTGATGCTATCCCAGTTTGTGGGTTACTCAACGTGAGTGTGGAAGAAAATTAATCTTATAGTCTGGTGCGTGCATATTACCAAACCGGGTGGGCTCAAAGTAACTAAAATATTGAAATAACTTTTGAACCAAGGAAAATAACAAGTTCCGGTTTGAGTGATATTTTTTTTTATTTTTGAGCGAGAGAGCTTTCCTGAGAGGAGTTTCAAAATTTTAGTCTTCAGGGGGCCTCACGGGGGACAGATTTACATAATTTGGAACCCTTATGGTCACACTCTTCATGTTGTAAATTTCTGGGACATCTATGAAAGAAAAAAAATGGATTAGTGGATAATAGGAAGCGAATTGTCCGGTTTCAAAGTTTTCGGCAAGTTCAAAGACTGAAAGTATAAGACCACTAAATTTCTTAATAATTTGAAAGTCTTTAAAACAAATATTTGCTGTATTCACGAAACTTTATAAAAATCCTTGTCATGACGATTCAAATCTAAAATCTGGATTTTCTTGATCAATATGAATTAAGCATTGATTATGACTGACGATATCAGGATCCCAAAGTACAACATTTTTCGTTATTCACGGCAACCCACGCTCTCTCGGTGTAGCTTTTAAATCGTAATTATAAATTTGATCACAGCCAGGAAATCGTCGCGTATAGATGCTCAAAAGATCCAGTTTTTTTATGAAATACGCAAAGAACGTATGATTTTTGTTGCATCTGATTCAATGATGCATGGTAATCAGATTGATTCCATAGAGCATCTTCGTCCCCAATCCACAACCTCAACCCTTGGGAGCTGGAAAAATTTGAGAGCGAATAAATTCCAGCCAGTTTTTCGTACGTTCGGCCGGAAGTATAAAGGGGCAAAGAATGGCGTAAGTTATTACGGAAATCAATGAGGTCACACAAAAAGAGCGCGAACTGACATAAATGACCGTGTAAATAAACACTGCAAGCGGGGGGGAATGGCAAGGAGGAGGGTTGTTTAGACTCCTTGCGAAAATCATTGTATCTAACCGAAAGAGGGAGAGAAGGAAGAGGAGGTGGAGAAGTAGGAGGCCGGGAAAGGGGGAGGGATGAGGAAAAATACCGGAATAAAATACACCGCGCGATGGCACCACTGTGCCGGTTTCGAGGGATAAAACTCCCTACTTGAAAGAGCTCTCTTCCTTTTTTACGATAGCTCGTGCATTTGAAGCGGAGCTATAAATGTTTGTTTACTTTCTCTTACACATCGCTGTGTGTCGGTCTCGATGGGGTGGAGTTTTGCAGGTTAAAAACTGTCCCCTTCCTCCGAAACAAATGAACGAGAGAGTGAGAAAGAATAATGTGAAGGGGTATAGGAGCTGCAAAGAAGGGAAGAAAGAGAGAGAAAAAAATAAAGAACTAGAGTCCTCAGCGTTGCCGGCTCTGAGAAAAAATGTCACTTTTAAAATGTAAGTTCGTTCGAAGCTCATTATATCCTTCCAAATGTTGGAACAGAAAATTAAGTGATTTAGATCTTGTAAGTCTGAAAATGTACCAGTAGCTTGCACTTCGCTAATTTCAAAAGAAAAATAAGCTGTTTCGGCACACATTTAGATGTAGCAATATTTGCAGTCTCTTTCTACGTTTAAAGGGAAACACTTAGCAGCAAAGCTTTGAAACGAATCGAAAACAGCTTCCAACCGCCAAATTACTGAAACGCCGAACTTAAGTACTAACCGGTATTCAAAAAATGCCTTGAACCGCAACCCGCATTGAACCAAACCGAGAACCCACGGTTTTTATTCGACAGTACCGAACCGTGATCTGAATCCAGCCAGTTCGAATTTCTACCCTGTATAGCACCAACACAATTTATTTATTCATTCCAGCAAATTATTTGGAATAAGCATCGTTGATGAAGTGACGTCCATAGAACTGCCTAGAAGTTTGGTGAACACAATGCATGAGAAATTATGGCTCAACATTGATTAAACGATGAGACATAATGACCTAATTATTTAGTTTATTGTTCTTGTTGTCGTAATGATGTTTCACGTGCCTCTACAATCCAAAAACCAAGAAAGTCATAAGTCAGAGCAAAAACTTCTTTCTTTCTT